>JAHRHZ010000248.1:68158350-68186181 GCA_024137785.1 Ginglymostoma cirratum
ACCCGAAACGTCAAGTTTTCCTGCTCCTATGATGCTGCTTGACCTGCTGTGTTCATCCAGCCCCATGCTTGTTCTCTCGGATTCTCCAGCATCTGCAGTACCTTTTATCTCATATGCTACATCATATACTAGATAGGATAATTGAGAATTATTTTTATCTCAGATCCTGAAGTGCAATAAAACCTGGACAATATCCAAGTTTAGGTTGATAAGTGGCAAATAACATTCATACCACTTGGCCAAGAGGGAGAATCACTCCTAGTCATTGACATTACCATGGTTGAATATTCCACTATCAGCAACCTAGAAGGTGTCATTTACCAGAAACTGGACTGGATTTGCTTTATAAATGATAAAGCTTTATAAATGATAATGCTTTATAAATGAATGGCTACAAAAGCAGGTCAGAAGAACAAAAACCTGCAGTGAGTAACTGACCTCCTGACTTCCAAATCAGGTTCAATATCCACAGAGCACAAATCAGGAAAGTAATGGAATCCTCTCCACTTGCCTGGATGAGTGCAGCTCCAACTCAAAGAGCTTGACACCATCCAGGACAAAATAACCTGCTTGATTGGCACCACATCTTCAAACATTCACTCCCTCAACCATCAGCACTCAGTAGAATTTACAAGATGCACTGCAGAAATTCATTAGATAGGATCTTGCAAACCTACGATAACTTCCATCTCGAAAGACAAGGACAAAAAATGCATGGGAACATCACCATCTGCAAATTGCCCCCAAAGCCACTCACCATCCTGACTTGGAACTAATGTATATCACTATTTTTTCAACGTTACCGATAAAAGTCCTTGGACTGCATTCCTAACAGAATTGTGGATGTCCCCAGATCCCATGGACTGCTATGGTTCAAGAAAGCAATTCACCACTATATCCTCCAGGGAATTTACAGATCGTCAATAATGTTGGCCCAGCCAGCGACATACCTTAAATGAATTAAAAAAACCAGATCCTGATGCAGCTGATACACATCAAGATTATAAAGAGGAACACAATAATTGCTGTAACTTTTCACAATAAAGCTGTTACATTGCAAGACCAATAAACCAGAGAATGAAAATTCAATCCTTCAATAGCAGCTGGAGAATTGTGAAGTGAGGACTGAATTTGAATCCAGAATCATAAATGATTCAGAAATTTCTCGTCACCCTGACAGTCATTATCAAATAATCCAGACTTGCTTGTCAGCAGTTGCTTTTAATACTGAAATTATTTTCAATAATATCCTATAGGTTAGAAAACATGCCATCCTTACATGGTCTAAATGTCACGCTTGCCCAAACTAACATGGATGACTCTTAACTGTCCTGAAATGCTAACATGTCACTAAATTCAGCAGCCAGGAATGGACAGTAATGCAATGAATTTTCAAAAATACAAATAATAAAACGAAAATTCTGGAAGTCAGTTTCCTTGTTTCACTCACACTCTATCATTGTAACTGAAGCTAAAACACCACTCCCATATATTTCTGGCAAGTAGTCGTAATTAAATAAAATGCAAGTAACAAAAGAAACAAAATGTAGCTTTGAAAATATTTGCCAAAAAAATCATCCTGCAACAATTCTGGCAGATAATCGGGGGTAGCTAATTACAACACAATTTTTAGTTCAGAACGTTCAATGATCCAGAATTTTGCCACAGAAGGATCGTCGTTATTAAAAAAATTCAGACATGATTCCAACTACCCACTGTTCATCTGAAGATATTTTAAAATGGATCATTGCCATTGCATTTTATATATTTATAACCATATGTGCACCATTATTAATTGCCTATTTTGATGTTAATATTGCAGTTCTTTGTGCTGCTAAACCTCAATTAGACCCATTGATTAAATTGCATTCTCTATTTCGAGTAAAACTAATTTAATTGCCTGTTCTTCCCAAATGAAAAAGGGTTAATAGCGTGACTAAGATAAAATATTGTGTACTTGTTTTGTTTATATCTGGCTGAATAATGCTGTGGTTGATAGAAATTCAACAAGACATCATGGGTTTTGAAGAAACCATAGCGACTCTGCTTCAAATTTGCCAGTGCCAATGTTATTAAATATGCACCAATTTTTTGACTAGCAACACAATCCATCATACTACAAGCACTGTACCAAAATAAATATGCTATATTACAATAGACTTTACAGTAACGTATCAGCAAATTATAATGTCTAGAAATTTGCCCAACACAGACACTATTAGTTATATATTACATAATTTTCCTTTGCATCCAGACATGATCCTGTTAAAACCCAGAAGATCTTGCTTACAGTTGTAATATTCAAAATTCCAATATACTTTGTTGATCAGTAAAAATTCAGAACACATTATATAATCATTTTTAAAGTATTCAATCACCTTCAAATAGACAATGGCAGTGGAATTAATAAAACAAAAAAAATTCAGCATTTATGGAATTATTAGATTTAACCTGATATAGAATTTCAGGTTACTTCACAATCCATAACAATGAATATCAGGCACTTTGTAAATGGTTGCTCAACTCTTTGATTAATCGTTATTATTACTCACTCACTGCTATCTAAAATTTAATATTCATCAATGGGAAAATTTACACAGTTTGAAAAAAAATCATGATTTTTCAAGAGTAGTTGAGGATCACAGTCATTTTCCTTGAAAAGTACAATGTAACTTAATGGTATGTGTAAACTGAAATTTAGACCAAATAAATTTGCACTACACAACAGTAAAATTTTCATCTTTTACTTTCAGTAAGTCCTGAACAGGCAATTGCCTGTTATACATGGCAATGCAAGTTTATGACATCGACTGTTTTGTAGCGTGGAAATAAACCCATTCCAAAATGTCAAACTTGTCGAATAACCTAATCTGTAAATACAAAAATCTTCTACTTTATATGTGGAAAAATTAATTCTTTTCTTGAAATTACGTTTGCAATCTTCTCCCTCAAAATAGTTGCATTTATGACCTTGCACTGTTGAGAAAATGTGGTCCATAAAACGTCCTGAGTTATTAGCAAAAATGATTAGAAATGCAGTAGAAATAAAACTGTTTTCATGCTTGAAAGTGTGTTCTTTGGCCTGTTGCAGCATTGCAACATTCCTTTCCATTTCTTGAAGCATCATAAAGAAACTGCCTATCACCTCCTGAAGTGTCTAAGCAATAAATGACAATCTCTAGTTGATTAAGAAAATCTTTTCTGGAAAATATGCCCCATCATTTCTTTGACATAGAGTCATACAACACAGAAACAGACCCTTCGGTCCAATTCATCTGCACCAACCACACATCCCAATCTGACCTTATCCCATTTAACAACATTTGGTCTACATCCCTCTAAACCCTCCCTGTTCATATACCCATCCTTATGCGTTTTAAATGTTAGAATTGTACCTGCTTCTAACACCTCCTCTGGCAGTTCATTCTGTACACGCACAATGCTTTGCATGAAAAATTTACCCGTCAGGTCATTTTTAAATCTTTCCCCTCTCACCTTAAATCTTTGCCCTCTAGTTTTGGATTCCTGCCCTAGGAAAAACACATTGGCTATTCATCCGATCCATGCCCCTCATAATTTTGTGAACCTTACTAAAATGCAACACCTCACATTTATCTAAATTTTGACAGAAGTCAAGCTTATTGCCCATCTCAGTGATAAGACTGTATTTATTGGAATAGTAGAATTGATACATTTATAGAAGGCACCGCAAAGTAAAAGTTTGAAAATTCAAGAGATAGTGAATATTTGCCAAGGTATAAGCCTTAGGTATTAAACTATTTTTTTAGGAGGAAACAACTAAGATTCCAAAGCTTCATTCATTGGTGCAGATATAAATTTTGGTAATGAATTTTTGGTAAAGCAAAGATGAAAAGACAATTAATTCTTAACTTGAGATATTTACAAAGAATGAAAAGACCAGCAATGGAAAATTTCTTTAATCAGAGGTTTGTGACAATATAGACTTACTTCGTCACAGCAATGAATATTACAACATTTATGGAAAATTTTAATAACTGTTTGAAGCAGAAGATAAACATTGATCTGGAGCAGAATCCAGAATCAGAAAATATACACAATGAGACAAAGATTGGTGAACATTTGTTTCACATCGTTAGCCTCATAGAAAATATCAATGCCAGTTTCTGTTCTCAAAAAACGGGTGACAGTTTGCATGCTTTGGGATTTGTTTTGAATTTATGCGACAAAGAACCAGCACAGATGTGATAAACTGAATGACCTGCCTTGCTATTAAACTTCTATGACTCCATAGTAAGGGCACAGCTTTTGACATTGAAGATTGGTCCAATTTGAATCATTGGATACTGGGAAATTTGGTAGCATAAAATCCCAACTGGACTCATAGGAATCCTGCATTGTATGGAATGCTAGCAGGAGATAAATTAAAATTAGAGGGTAATTAACATAAATTTGAGCAAGAAGAGAAACTGCAAGTGCACTATCCCATCAGAGTGGGAACCATAGCAGGCAGGCCAATTTCTTGAATGTGTACATTGTCTTTCAGAAAGTTCATATTTGACGATTCCATCAGCTGAGTTGTGATTGATTACTGGATGATTGTCATTGATACAATATGATGAAAAGTGATGAAAAATATTGCAGTGATGAGGTTTGTCATGATGAACAGTCAGTAAGCAAGTTAAGCTATAGGTTAAACACAGAGTCAACTATCTTAAATTGTGCTAAAGTGCATGAGACAACCCTTGGTGTCGTTGTTTGTTACTACAGTGGAGATTGTTAAACATATATTTTGCTGAGGTTGTAGATGTGCTCGCTGAGCCAGTGGGTTTGGTTGCAAATGTTTTGTCACCCTGCTAGGTAACAACATCAGTGTGCCTCTGGTGAAGTGTCGGTGTTCTGTCCCGCTTGTTGTTTATATGCCTCGGTTTCATGGGGTGGTTGGCATTATTTCCAGTTCTGTTTCTCAGTGGCTTGTACACAGGTTCTAATTCAATGTGTTTGTTGGTGGAGCTCCGGTTAGAATACCGGGCCTCCAGGAATTCCCTGGTGTGTCTCTGTGTGGTTTGTGAGATTATCAATGTGTTGTCCCAGTCGAATTTGTGTCCCACGTTGTCCGTGTGTAGTGAGACAAGTGAGAATTGGTCGTGTCTCATGATGTGTTTCTAGGACAACAAGGGACACAAATTCAACTGGGACAACACATCCACAATCGCACAAGCCAAACAGAGACACACCAGGGAATAGAGATAAAAGGTACTGCAGATGCTGGAGAATCCGAGATAACAAGCATGGGGCTGGATGAACACAGCAGGTCAAGCAGCATCATAGGAGCAGGAAAACTTGACGTTTCGGGCCTAAACCCAATTCCTGGAGGCCAGGTATTTCAACCGGAACTCCATCAACAAACACATTGAATTAGACTGTGTACAAATCACTGAGAAACTAAACCGGAAATAATACTGATCTCACCAGCAAACCGAGGCGTATAAATAACAAGCGGGACAGAACACCCAAGCTTCACCAGAGGCGCACTGACGATGTTACCGAGCAGGGTGACAAAACATTTGCAACCAAACCCACCAGCTTGGCGAGTATGTCTACAACTTAATCCACAACACGAGCTACAATTCTTATCAAAAACTTTATATAACTTGCTGGTAAGTACCGGATACCCATCAAAAGGCCATTTTAAAGCATTGAGAAAGGCCATTAGCCAAATAGATAGAAAGTAAGTGAAGGTCAAAGGCATGGTGTTAAAACGTTCACAAAATTCACTGGTTTAAATTGGGACACAGTAAGTCTCATAACAGAATTCAAAATGCTTAAATAGTAGTCAGATCTACCTTTTCTGGATTAAAATGTGAGTCATGCTGAAAAACAAACCATTAAGGTTTGTTCAGCAATAAAACTTCCATATTGATCAATTAGCCTTCATGTAAATTAGACAGAAGACTGCAGAATGCATAGATAACTTAATTAGTCAATACAGAAAGAAAAAGGTCTCGCTATGTGGATTTTTCAACTGGGGAATTAGCAAACTGAAGCTTTGGTGATTGCATCTACTCCAAACAAAGCTTTCCAGAAAGATTTTCTGGACACACTAAAGACTTACTGCACTGAAGATTTACTCAAGGGTGGACATAATTATGAAATAATCCTTACACAGGAACAAAAACAGCAGTTGCTGGAAAAGCTCAGTAGGTCTGGCAGCATCTGTGAAGAAAATAATCAGAGTTAATGTTTCGTGTCCAGTGACCCTTCCTCAGAGTTGGTAACTGGGAAAATGTTGGTTTATATGCAGAAAATAGGAAAGGGGATGGGTAGAGAGTAAACAATAGAATAGAGCCTGAAGAGAGAGAAGAGGAGTTGGATTTGAAAACGATCTGGCTAGGAGGGTGAATAATTTTTAATGGGGGCTGTTACTGACTAACAGTGTAGGTTGTAAAGGCAGGCTTTGTGATAATAAGGCCTGGTGTGTGGGATAGGGGGCTGGGACATTGGAGGGTTTAGGCCTTAAAATTACTTAACTCAATATTGAGTTCAGAGGGCTGCAGGGTCCCCAAGCGGAAAATAAGGTGTTGTCCTTCCAGCTTGTGCTGAGCTTTGCTGGAACACTGCAGCAAGCCTGAGACAGAAATGTTGGCCAGGGAGCAGGGTGGTGTGTTAAAGTGGCAGGCAACAGGGTCTTTTTTGCGAGCAGAACGTAGATGGTCTGCGAAGCGTTCACCCAGTCTCTGCTTTGTTTCCCCAATGCAGAGGAGACTACACTGTGAGCAATGAATGCTACAGACTAGATTCTGGGAAGTGCAGGTGCCCTTCACCTGGAAGATGTATTTGGGCCCTTGGACACTGGGGAGGGACAAGGTAAATTGGTAGGTGTTGCATCTTCGCCTGTTGCAGGGGAAGGTGCCATGAGGCTGTGGGGGAGTGTTGGGGTGAAGGAAGAATAGACCAGGGTGTCCCAGAGGGAATGGTCCCTGTGGAACATGGATAAGGGAGGGGAGGGGAATATGTGTCTGGTGGTGGCGGAAATGGCATCTGATGATCTTCTGGATGTGGATGCTGGTGGGATGGTAGGTAAGGACAAGGGGAACCCTATCGCTGTTGCGGGAAGGAAGAGAAGCGGTGAGGGCGGAAATGAGGGAGATGGGTCAGACCTGGTCCCTCAACAACTTTTCTTTTAACTCCTCTTATTTTCTTCAGGTCAGAGGGGGTGGCCATGGATACCCACATGAGCCCCAGTTATACCTGTCTCTTTGTGGGGTACTTGGAACATTCCTTGTTCCAGTCCAATTCTGATCCCCACCAACAACTCTTTCTCCGATTTATCAGTAATATCATCGTTGCTGCTTTCCCCTCTCATCCGGAATTGGAAAAGTTCATCAATTTCACTTCCAATTTCCACTCTGCCCTTACTTTTACCTGGTCTATCTTGGACTCCTCCCTACTCTTCCTTGACATCTTTGTTTCGATTTATTGGGATAGACTGACCACTAATATCCACCATAAACCCACTGACTCCCACAGCTACCTGGACTATAAACCCTGCTTCCTGTAAAGACTCCATCCCATTCTCTCAGTTCCTCTGTCTCCGTCGCATAAGTTTAGATGAGGCCAACTTCAACAAGGAAGTCTCCAAAATGTCCACCTTTTTTCCTCAACTCAGCACTGTTGTCAACAGGGCCCTCAACCATGTCCCAGGCCCTACCCCACACACCAGGCCTTGTTATCACATAGCCTGCCATTACACGCTACCTATTGTTAGTCACTAACAGTCCCCATTAACAGCTATTCACCCTCCTAGCCAGATCATTATCAACTCCTTTGTCTATCGAACCGGTCTTCTCTCTGTTCGGGCTCTATCCTATCGTTTACTCCATACCACATCCCCCTTCCTGTTTTCTGCATTTAAACTGTGTTTTCCCAGCTACCATCAGTTCTGAGGAAAGATCACTGGACTCGAAACATTAACTCTGACTTTTTCTTCACAGATGCTGCAAGACCTGCTGAGCTTTTCCAGCAACTTCTGTTTTTGTTCCTGATTTGCAGCATCTGCAGTTCTTTCAGTTTTTATGAAATAATCCTTGTCGTTCAATAAAGCTTCCAGGTCCTAAGAACAAATTTGACAAAATCATAAGAGCACCCAGACATAGCAAGACTTGTGGAAGGTGTAGCCTTCTGTAACACCAAAGAAATTTCCAGTTTCCAATCAATTTGGTAGGACATGTGGCATAAAGGACTTCTGATAGATGCAGTGCTTTGGAGCAAAGATTGATGCAGCTACAAAGAGCTATGTACTAACCTGAACAGACCATATACAAGGAGCAAGTTCAAACTGCAGAAAAGGCTATTTTGTATTCTGCTAGAAATGTATACATGCAGCAATTGACAAACCAGAATCAGAAAATGTGCACAATAAGTGGTGTGCACATGTCTCACATCGTCAACCTCATGAAAAATATCAATGTCAATTTCTGCTCTCAAAAAAAACTGGTGACTGTTTGATATTGGTTAAAACTTACTCAAGACAATTGCCAATACAATACTACTGCAAATTCTAAAAAAAACCACAGATGTGCAGAACCATGATGAAAGTAAACCTTTCATTCTGCAATGGTACTTCAATTCCATGTGCAAAATTAAGAGTGCTGGAAAGTGAGTGTAATGAATTTGCCTGAATATTGTCAGTGCTCTTCATCATAGATAATGGTGGACCAGTAATTGCAGGTATACCAACATGCCTGTGCTAATCACAGTCAGTCAGATAGCAAAGACCAATAGAAACTTCAGCAGACCTAAAGAAACACCTGCGGAACAGAAAATGAAGATGAACAGAACACTAAGTTTTCTTCTCAATTAGTGGAGCTAAAATCTCAGATCTCTGCTGTGAAGAGAAAGATAAAAGTTCAAGAGGGAAAAGGTAGAGCTGCTAGCTCAGGATAAATCCAAACATGAGCTACTATCTCTGAAATGATGAAACGTTCAGAGGATACCCCAGTTCAGCTTATAAAAATGAATGAAGAGCTGGAAGAGAAAGAACAGAAACAGAAAGCTTTGTATTATCAATAAAATGGAAAGATTGTGGTTTACAGCAAGATTTGGAGCAATGCATATGCAAACCAAGTCAGGGTCAGAAACAGCTACAGAAACATTGGCTTGAGCCCAATGCAATGCTGGAGTTAATGACAAACCTGCAACAGTAGATGGAGATGCAAGGCATACACAAAAAGGATCCACAAATCACTCATAAGATAATCCTTCCAGAAATGAATTCCAGCATGATGTTCTAGTGAAAGAACTCAAGGAGAATAGTGAAACCAAACAACCACTGGAGTGGCAAATGGAAGAGATGCAGTGTTTCAAGAAGAAGGTAAAAAAATAAATTGAAGAAGCTGGACTGTTGTTAGCAAAAATTATGATAGAGAAAATATACTGGACCATTAGAAGGCTAAAACATTGAAAAATTTAGAAGGACCCAAGGTACTTTCAAATGAGAAGCTTCAAAATGACCTGGAAGCTCTGAGGATCGTGCCTCACAAACCTTATTGAGTTCTTTGAGAAGGTGACAAAACAGATGGATGAGGGTAAAGCGGTTGATGTGGGGTATATGGATTTCAGTAAAGCGTTTGATAAGGTTCCCCACGCTAGGCTATTGCAGAAAATACGGAGGCTTGGGATTGAGGGTGATTTAGCGGTTTGGATCAGAAATTGGCTAGCTGTAAGAAGACAAAGGGTGGTGGTTGATGGAAAATGTTCATCCTGTAGTTCAGTTACTAGTGGTGTACGGCAAGGATCTGTTTTGGGGCCACTGCTGTTTGTCATTTTTATAAATGACCTGGATGAGGGCGTAGAAGGATGGGTTAGTAAATTTGCCGATGACACTAAAGTCGGTGGAGTTGTGGATAGTGCGGAAGGATGTTGCAGGTTACAGAGGGACATAGATAAGCTGCAGAGCTGGGCTGAGAGGATGCAAATGGAGTTTAATGCGGAAAAGTGTGAAGTGATTCTCTTTGGAAGGAGTAACTGGAATACAGAGTACTGGGCTAATGGTAAGATTCTTGGTAGTTTGGACAAGCAGAGAGATCTCGGTGTCCATGTGCATAGATCTCTGAAAGTTGCCACCCAGGTTGATAGGGTTGTTAGGAAGGCGTATGGTGTTTTAGGTTTTATTGGTCGAGGGATTGAGTTTTGGAGCCGTGAGCTCATGTTGCAGCTGTACAAAACTCTGGAGTGGCCACACTTGGAGTATTGTGTACAGTTCTGGTCACCACATTATAGGAAGGATGTGGAAGCATTGGAAAGGGTGCAGAGGAGATTTACCAGGATGTTGCCTGGTATGGAGGGTAGGTCTTATGAGGAAAGGCTGAGGGACTTGAGGCTGTTTTCATTAGAGAGAAGAAGGTTAAGAGGTGACTTAATAGAGACATACAAGATGATCAGAGGATTAGATAGGGTGGACAGTGAGAGCCTTTTTCCTTGGATGGTGATGGCTAGCACGAGGGGACATAGCTTTAAATTGAGGGGTGATAGATATAGGACAGATGTCAGAGGTAGATTCTTTACTCAGAGAGTAGTAAAAGCGTGGAATGCCCTGCCTGCAGCAGTTGTAGACTCGCCAACTTTAAGGGCATTTAAATGGTCATTGGATAAACATATGGATGATAATGGAATAGTGTAGGTTAGATTGGCTTCAGATTGGTTTCACAGGTCGGCGCAACATTGAGGGCCGAAGGGCCTGTACTGCGCTGTAATGTTCTATGTTCTATGTAGAGGTTGCGAGTCATTCTCCCAGAGGCAGGAAAATGTATCTCAATTAAGCTGAATGCAGGAAATTCACCTACTCATGTTAGGATATCAATCATGCTTATTAATAAACCAATTGATACGAATGATCACAGAACCAACTGGAATTTAGTGAAGGCACAGGGATTAAATGGGAATCACAAGGCTTTCCCATACCTCCTGAAGGCTACTCAGAAATATGATCTGGCTTCCCAAGGAGTGGGGGTCTTATTGTCAGACACAGTGCCTGATTGAAATCAAGAAGAGGAGCCATTATAAGCTGTGCATTTGCTTCCAGCATTGTTACACCCACTCCCCCACAAACCCATCTCTCCAAATCTTTACCAAAGTCCATGGAATCCGAATCAATCGCTGGTGAATTCCCTGGAGCATCATCAACAGCAGCCACTGCTTATGGTGGAGATGCCCACAACAAAGAGCTGCTGGCTTCTGATTGGCAACCAGAATTCCTAACATAAGGAATGTAGATCCTGCACTGACCAACAAAGTGCCCAAGAAGCGTTCAATTTATTTAAGCCTCTCCCACAGAAACACCAGGGATTTCTCAACAACTTTCCAATCAATGAGACAGACACACAACAGTTACATTACATCCAGCCCTACTCCTGCGAAAGAACCTTTAAAAGAATGGAGGCATTTTATAATGACAACATTTATGAATGTTTTCAGTTTTTTTACTGTGATTTTTATCTGCCTTTCTGCCTTTTATTGTTTGTCTTGTTCCTTGCCCTATGCTATTTCTGTCTTTTTCAGTGCATGTTTGGATTGCCTTTATGAAATCAGAACAGCAAAATTATTTTTTCAAAATCCCTAGAAAACCAATTGTGATTGAAGTAGTTGAGACAGTCTAGCGTTTCTAAAACATGGTAAAGGGAAAGGGTGCTTGAACAAAAGCAAAACAAAACAACTCAGATTTTAAAAATGCAGTGCACAGGAAGCAGGACACCATCCTGACTTAGGCTACAGAATTTCACCAGTTAATGTTTGTTTATGAACTATGATTTCCTCATTTCACGATTGAAGAGCTACAGGATGAAACAAAGTTTAACAGGGAAGTCAGCAAATTGCAAAGCCGAGGCGGCCTGTACACAACATTATTCCAACAACATTGACAAGCTTTCGTATACAAGCTGGAGCTGGCCAAAGGAATTTCCTCCACAGGGTGAGTGCGTACTGAACAATCTGCTGCAAACACAACCACTGCCTACAGCAGATTTGGCACTGTCAGTGACAGGTAAAATTGGCATTGCCATCAACAGTGCTGCCTTTATGTCTTTTCAATTACAGTGTCTGCTGACATGAACCAAACATTGGAAAACCTGGCTGGAAATATCACCTCCCTCCCAGTTAACAGCAGTGGCAACATGATGTAGCTGCTCAATATGTCACCACACTGCCTGCATTTCAATAAGTTCAGAGACAGGTCATTGGCAGCTGCTGCTGAGCTCCACTCCTGGTACAATTACTTGGTTCTCCTCACTCAGGGGCTGTAATCCAGCCAGTGTTACCTCCTCCATTCTCTGCCCTCCATACTTCTGTATAATACTGGTGGCAGCAGCTGCTAAAGGGAACACCCTATGTGAGTAGCGGCAATGGGGTGGGGATGTACTGGGTGGGGGAGAACTGCAACGTCTTTCTGAGAATGCTATGGCCTTACCACCTGATGCTGGAAGTTTTGGGGATTTGAGGGGAAGGGTGAGTGGGGGTCAGTACCTGAAATAAAAAGGTGGAAAGTCATACACTGGGAAGCTCACAGGGCAAAAACTTCATAGTCGTAAAATTGATATCATCAGACGAGATGACTAAAACTGTTGCAATGAAAAGTATGGTATGCAGCAGTACTGGACACCCCTGTAAATGAGGTGCCGCTCTGCTGAACGACAGGATAATGTGCATATTGAATCATAGATTCTCACAGAACAGCAGCAGCCCATTCAATCCATCAAACTTACGACAGCTCTTTTGAAGAACTGTTCATGGTCAAGGACAGGAAAGTGTGAATGTTATACAATCAAAAAGCATAGAAACAGGCCCTTTGGCCCATCATGTCTATGCTGACTGACAAAAAACCAAACTACACTAATCCCACGTAATTGCACTTGTTCCATAGCCTTCTATGCCCTGCCATTTTAAGAGCTCATCCAGTTACTTCCTAAATGCTGTGAAAATACCCGCTTCCAGCAACTTGTCAGACAGCATGTTCCATATATTTTACCATTCCCTGGGTGAAAAATATTTCCTTAGATCTCCTCTAAACTACTTATTTCAATCCTTAAACTTGGGCACTCTGGTCTTAGGCACATCTTCCATGGGGAAAAGATTCTCACAATCTACCCCACCTATGCCTCTCATAATTTTGTCTACTTCAATCAGATATCCCCTCAGCCTCCTCTGCTCCAAGAAAACCAAACCCAGTCTCTCCAGTCTCTCCTCATAACAGGGAATTCCCATCTCAGGGAACATCCTGATGAATTTCCTCTGCACCCTAGCCAATGTCATCATGTTCTTCTGATAGCATTGCAACCAGAACTGCAAGTAATATTCCATCTTGCGGTCTAACTAACGCTCTACAAAGTTGCAGCAAGACTTCTCTGCTCCTATATTCTACCCCATGACTAATGAAGGTAATCATCCCTTATGCCTTCTTCACCACTCTATCTTTCTGTGCTGATGCCTTCAGGGGTCTATGGACTGGTACACCAGGATCACTTTCTTTCTGAGTACTCCCTAAGAACCTACCATTCATTCCATATATCCTTCTCTTATTAGCCCTCTCAAAATGCGTTACTTCACTTATCAGGAGTAAATTCCACCTGCCATTGCTCTGCTAATTTATCAGTTGATCAATATCAGACTATAGCTGGAGACCATCTTCCTTACTATCAACAATGCCGCCAATTTTTGTGTCATTTGCAATCTTACTAATTATATCTTCTACATTCACATCCAAGTTGTTAATGTATATAACAAACAGCAAGGGTCCCAGCACCGATTCCTGTGGTACACCAATGATCACAGGCCTCCACTCCGAAAAACAACACTCTATCTTTGCCTCCTATTTGTAAGCCAATTTTAGATCTAGTTTGCCAACTTGTCTTGGATTCCATGGGCTCTTACTTTTGGATCAGTTTTGTCAAAGGACTTACTGAAGTGCATGTAAACCACATTAACTGCACAATCCTCAACCCAAACTCGTCTCAAGTTGTATTCTTGTCAAAACATCAAGTAAATAAGTCAGACAGGATCGCTTCCCAGGAAATCCATGCTGACTATCCCTGATCAATCCCTGCATTTCCTAGTGTTGATTCTTCCTACCTGTTAGATTTTTTTCCAGACATTTCCCTACCACTGATAGCAGTCTAACTGGTCTTTCATTACCTGGCCTATCCCTGCTGCCCTTCTTGAAACGGAATCACAATAACTATCCTCCAGTCATCTGGAACTTCACTTGCGGCAGCAAAGTATTGAATATCTCCATCAAGGCCCCAGCAATCTCCTTCCTTGCCTCCCACGACATCCTTGGATACATCTCACCAGGTACTGGGGATTTATCCACCTTTATGCCTGCTAAGATATTTAATGCTGCTTCTTTATTAATCTTAACATGCTGTAGAAATTCACCAAACTTGCAACAGGAGACGGTCCAGTGGTTGTGGTCCACATGGGTACCAATGTCTTAGGACGAGGACGATGTTCTACTTCAAAAGTATGAGCAGCTATAGGTTAAATTATAAAGCAGAACCTCAAAGGCTACCATACAAAATGATGCCCATGGTGTCATTAATTCTCACAAAGACACAATGTTGAGACATGAGCTGATTTGAAATTTCAATATATACTGTCTGAATTATTGTAGTCAGAACAAGGGCTGAACTTTGAACAAACAAACTAGTTTATGATGCAGACTGGGATAAAAACATGATGCTTTTCTCAGCTTATTAAGGTTCCAAAGTCAGGAGTCACTCGACACCAGGTTATATTCCAACAGATTTATTTGTAGTCTCAAGCTTTTGCTATAACCTGGACTTCTGACCTTTTCCACCCCAGTCCAACTTCCACATCATACAGAGGTTGCATGTCAAGAAGATTGGATGGCATTTTGTGAAGAAGTTTCTCATCTTTTCCTAGAGTTTTGATTTATTTAATCAGTATTTACGATCCCTCTCTTCTGATGTTAGATGAAAGATGAGCCTCTTTCTTAATCAGAGATTCATTGCCAGCAGACCCACCCAGGGCCTAAACCTAATATAATGCTATTATTGAGCCTATTATCACTGTTTCAAATAGATCCTGTGGTACCTGACTCTTCATTTTTTAATGCTGTATATCAAGATTCTTCTCATGTACTTCCAGATCAGAGAGAATAAAATTCTTCACCTTGACTTATGGTGAAGCCAATATGCATGATTGGCAGTGCTAATGGCTGTGTTAATTAGGAGGCATTATATATTGAAGAAGTGATGGAAGTAGCAACACTTTCAGCTTTTACAGATTGGTCACTGTGGCCTTCCATTCAACAGCATATGGGGTGAGCCTGATGAGTCTGTTCAAGAGAACAAAGAACAGGAAACTTTGCGTAAGCAGGAAAATTTTTCAGTACTGAGCCAGAACAACGATGTTTTACTTTTGTGTGAGAGCCCAGAAAAAGATTTGTTTGACTAGAGAGTCCGGAAAATGATCCGTGTTATTCTAGTATTCCAGAAACACTGTCAGAGATCAGAGTAGACAATGTTAAAGTGCCTTACATCTCTCCTTTCCATTCAGAACTTTTTGCAGTAATTTCTGATGCAATCACGACCATCTTAACTGCAAACCCCCCAGTGAAACCAGCAAATTCTGAAAAGATTTCAGTTGATTCTTTGCAGTCCTTGATCGAGTCTTTAGAAGAAGTGAATCTATACTCTGCAGACTTCTCAAAGATGCACTCATTTCTTTTTCCTCTACTTAGGAAATGGTCCAAGAATTTTAAGCTGTCGTTGTTTTGTTCTGCAATAGAATGATGATACACAGCTCCTCTGTTACAATGCAAATTCACCATTCAATAGTCTTAATTTGCTGGATCTTCTCTTCACTGAAGGATATCATCGAAGAGATAAAATTAATTAGTGTTAAGTCTGTCCTCCCGCATCATTTTGAGGCCCTCCACTCAGGGAGAATTTGAGAGATCTCCACTGCCTTGTATCCATGAACAATAGACTTAGTGGTAAGACAGTGGAGTTGGACATTCAGTCTTGAGGATAATGCTTTTAGTTAAATGTTTCAGCTAATAATGTTCAGAAAGTACTTTTGAATGGAAACTGGAAAAGTACTTGAAAGGAATTGTAGAAATAGGGTTTAAAGAATATGTAGATAAATCACTGATGCAAACAATGATGTTACTGTAACTTCGGTTGCCTTGTGCTAGTGTTCCACTGTGCTAGTTGGCCTCTGTACAGCTTGGAGTACATTGCTCTGTAGCCTTTACCATGAAATACCAGGTAATAAAAAACATAGTTTAACAGCAAGAAAGAGTCTGGGCTGAACTTGTATTTGGAACTGAAGAGCACACATTAGAACATGACCCAACAACCAATGGAATGCTACAGTAATCAGTGTTGGAGCTTCAACTATTTACAACCTATAGATATTATTTGGATGAAGTCATTGAATGTATGGTTGTTAGCTATATTGATGACCTAAAGGTAAAGAAGTAAACAAATTCCAAGGAGGACACAAAGAGTCAACCAAGAATTCGTACAGTGTGGAAAGAGGTTATTTGGTCGATCAGGTCTGCACTAACCCACCAAAGAGCATCCCACTCAGATCCAACTCCCCCACTTTCAAAAACTAATCTTCCTAGATTGCATATTCATGGACACTATGGCAATTTAGTATGCCTAATTCACCTTACCTGCATTTCTTTGGACTGTGGGAGGCAACCAAAGCACCTAGCAGAAACCCACACAGACATATGAAAACATACACCTTCATACAGATAGTCAGCCAAGGCTGGAACTTAACCTGGCTCCCTAGCTCTGTGAGGCAGCAGCGCTAACCACTGTGCTGTCCCTGAAGAATTCAGATAAATTAACTGATTCAGTAAAAATTGGCAGAAGGTGTATATTCTGGAAAAACATGAACTTACTGTCTTTGCCAAGAACAATAGAAAAGCTATATGTTACATAAATAAGAAAGGTGGTAAAATTGCAAAACTCCATGTTACAGGGAGATCTAAATTTCCTGAATTCCTAAATTATTCCACCCCAAATTGACCGAAACACCCACACACAATAAAAAATTTTGCTCCTCCCAAGTTGTATTCCTGTGTTTTGTTCCTTCACGCAAATTTGCCACTCTCATACTGGTTTGGCAAGTCGCATAGGTTTAATTTGCTTGGAAATCTCAAAATGTTTTCCTTAACAGACAAACTGATAACTTGCAGTTATAGAGAAATTTAAACATGTCCTTCATCAGGCATGTTGCTGCTTGAATTCCTTATTATTTCTGGTCATGTGCTTTCATCCTGATCTTTGGCTCATCAGCATACTCGGCTCTTTAAAAAAAAAAATCCTTTTTTTATCCAAGATATAACTGCATGTAGTAAGAGTGAAAACACATATATATTAGATGGTTGCAAACTATTGCACAGAAACAAGACTTGACAACAATTTAGAAGTTTAAGAGTGTAGGAGTATGAATAATGATTAGGTATTTCAACAATCTTTCCAGATTTCATGAAGATATAATCTCATGGATATTTAGGCTTCACCCATGGGTGTTCTTGACTTGTCCGTGTACAAAGGGCCCCTGATTTATAAATGTCCAACTTACAAATGCTCAATCAGGCAATCAGGAGTGTAATGCTGTAGCCCATTGTTGGATACAATCACTTCAGGTGTACTGACCAGACTACCACACTCAGTGAGTCCAGAAAGTGTGTACTTTACTTGGCTGACAATTGGAAAACGGGGAAAATAGTCAGGCACCAGCAGAAGATCGTTGCCATGTATGGTAAATATATCTGTTGCAATTTTAGATCAAGCAACTTACATGATCCCATGAGGATGTAAATGTTCTTTATTTGGTCCGGCATGCCACACACATTGTCACTGATTTCTTGATATCATTGATCCCTGGCCAATACACAATATACTGTAGGCGGTACCTTTTTTTATCTTATGACCATATGTCCCAGTGATGATTTTCAGGCACAAGCATTTATTTCTGTTCAAAAATCATGCCTCTTGAAATTTAAAATGGGGTATATTCATTCATGTGGCTGTGCTTTTCATGATGCTACAAGGTCTGATTTCCTGAGGCAAGCAGTATACTGATGAAATCTTTGTGAACCATGCAGGCTTTGGTCCTTGCTATTGCTTGGTATTGCAATCATATGTTGGTTTATGGGAATCAACATCAATCTGCAGACCAATGCTAACTACGGTGCTACATGAGAACAATTTCTATATTGAGGTGTTTTCATTTTAGGCAAGAACTCTTAATGACAATTGCAGGAAACCAGGTTACAGAGGACCATTATATTGCTAACTACATCTCTATTTGTACATTCTGCAGTATTATCATTCTGACATAGTTTATATCGTCCTTAGTCATTCTGTTCAATGGTAAAGGTACAGAAAGCTCTGAAGCCTGATCGTATGACAGTAGGGACGAGAGAAGACAGACCAAAATTACATGTTCCAGGCCAATGTGGATGTGTCTTGAACTCCAAGGGGACCAATCAGAAATGTCATCCAAGTTAAAAGTAAAATACCACAGATGCTGGAAATCTGAAATAAAAACAGTGTGTCTGGCAGCATCTGCAGAGAGATTATTGGAGTTAAGCTTTTGAGTCCAGTATGACTCTTCTTCTGAACTCATTCACAGTTCTGAAGAAAAGCCATATCTGACTTGAAATGTTAACTCTGTTTTTCTCTCCCCATAGATGCTGCCCGGCTTGTTGAGTTTATCCAGCATTTCCTATCTTTACTCTATCCAATTTATCTGTGTTGCAAGCAAAGCTTGACGATGATTTACACCTAACCTCTGTTTAATATAGAAGATAGAGACTTCTGGATAGCAGAAAAATATTGCCTTTGGAAACTCTTCTTCAAAAAGATTCATATAATCCAGTTCATTTGATTCCTTGAGGAAGTTTCTCTTATCATTCCATTGGTTATTTTGCTATCCTCTGGGCATTCAGTTGTCTCTGTGTCCCTGTAATCTCCTTGCAGTGCAGTCAAATCTTTTAAATTTTTTAGTTTCCATTCTCTTTTTGTTTCAATCTTTTTAACACTGCTCCCAGCCAATGTAAAGCAAGCTCTCAATGTTCATGAATCATTTAAAGATTCAAAGTTAATATATTTCATAGAAGTGTTTACTAAAAGTTGTCAAATGTGGATGTGAGATCTTAGTTTATATGTGATGTTCACCTCCAAAGACCATTTTAACAAAAACCAAACAAGTTGCCTTCACAATGAATAAAAGATTGGTCACATTACTGAGAGTAAGCCATAGACCATTAAATAACAGATAGGAATTTTGATACGAAATTTGTCACAAAGAAGAGAGGGTTTTGTTATAAACACAGTTACAATTGTAAATTTTAGTTGTGGTCCATCCACTGAGGCAATATGCGTACAGCTCAAAAATGAGATGGGTGCAATTACTCTGATAGGATTATACTATAGGCCTCCCCCAACTGCCACCGAGACACTGAGGAACAAATATATCGGCAGATTATGGAAAGATGCAATAACAATAGGGTTGTCATAGTGGATGACTTTAATTTCCCCAATATTAACTGGGCTCCCTGAGAACAAGACACTTAGATGGGGCAGAATTTGTTAAGTGCATCCAAGAGTATTTCTTGAATCAGTATGTGGATAGTCCAACTGGAGGAGGGGGCATTCTCACATTCCAATCACCTAATCAGAACTAACAGCAAATTTTCTCCACCAACACGGTACACCCCACCACCATCACACACCCTTCCCTCAACTATAGCATAAATGCTGCCCCTTCCACACTTCACTTCAGCTCTGATGAAGTGTCATGTTGACTTGAAACGTTACCTTGCCCTCTCTCCATGGGTGCTGCCTGACCCTCTGTGATCTCCAGCACTTGTTGTTTTCAGTATAGATTCCAGCTTCTGTAGTAATTTGCTCCAAGAGGATGGGCCATACTGGACCATATATTTGCTAATGAGTCTGGCTAGGTGAATGACCTTTCAGTGGGAGAGCATTTTGGAAATAGTGAGCACAACTCCTTCAGTTGTAAGATAGCTATGAATAAGGTTAAGTCAGGACGTTGTAGGAAAATACTAAATTGGGGAGGGGAAATTACATCAGTATTAGGCAGGTGCTAGGGAGTGTTAATTGGGAGGAGCTGTTATGGGAAAGTCCACGTTTGATATATGGGAGTTGTTTAAAGACCTGCTGATCAGACTTCAGGATCAGCATGTTCCAGTAAGGAGGAAGAACAAGGATGGCAAGGTAATGGACCCTTAGATAACCAAGGGAGGTGTGAATTTAGTCAAAACGGAAAAAGAAGCATACGTAATGCTTAGGAAGCTAAAATCGGACAGGGCCCATGAGGAATATAAGGAAAGCAAGAAATTACTGAAGCAGGGAATTAGGAGAGCAAGCAGGGGCCATGAAATGACCTTGGCAAGTCGGGTTAAAGAGAGTCCCAAAGCATTCTATACATACGTTAAAAATAGGAGGAGAACTAGGGAGAAAGTAGGACCACTCAAGGATGAAGGAGGGAACTTGTACTTGGAGGCAGAAGATGTGGGCAAGATTCTAAATGAGAACTTTGCATGAGTATTCAGCCAAGAGAAGGATATGGAGGATAGTGAGATTAGTGTGGAGCATGCTAATATATGAGGGCATTTGAAATCAAGAAAGAAGTGGTATTGGGTTTCTTGAAGAGCATTACTGTGGATAAGTGCCCAGGGCCTGATGATAACTACCCTGGGTTATTGAGAGAGGCAAGGGAGGACATTACTGGGGCCTTGACTGAGATCTTTGTATCCTCATTAGTCACTGGAGAGGTCCTGCAGGACTGGTAAATAGCTAATATTGTTCCTCTGTTCAAGAAGGGAAAGTTAGGGATAATCCAAGAAACTACAGACTGGTGAGTCTCACATTGATAGTTGGGAAGCTATTGGAGAGAATTCTTAGGGATAGGATTTACACGCATTTGGAAAAGCATGGCCTAATTAGGGACAATTGGCATGGCTTTATGCAAGGAAGGTCATGTCTTACTAACTTGATTGAATTTTATGAGGAGATGGTAGAGGCAATCAGTGAGGGTAGAGCAGTGGATGTTGTTAATATGAATTTTAGCACAGCTTTTGATAAGTTGTCTTATGGTAGGCTCATCCAGCAGATTAAGATGCAGGAGATCCATTGTAACTTAGTCTCTCGGTTTCACAATTGGCTTGACCATAGAAGGCATAGGGTATCGATGGAAGAGTGTTTTCCAGCTGGACGTTCATGACTAGTGATGTTCTACAGGGATCTGAACTGCGATCTCTGCTGTTTGTGATATATATTGATGACTTGGATGAAAATGTAGATGGATGGATTAGTAAGTTTGAGGATGATACAAAGATCGGTGGAATTGTGGATAGTGTTGAAGGTTGTCAAAAGACATAGCATGATAAAGATCAGCGGAGAAATGGGAGATGGAGTTTAATCTGGGTATGTGTGAGGTGCTGCACTTCGGAAGATCAAATGTTAAGGAAAAGTATACAATTAATGGCAGGACCCTGAACAGCATTGATGTACAGAAGGATCTTGGCGGTTCACTTCATAGCTCCCAGAAAGTGGCCACACAAGGAGAGAGGGTGGTGAAGAAGGCATATGGCATGCTTGCCTTTATTGGTTGGGGAATTGATACAAAAGTCAGGATGTCATGTTGCAGCTTTGTAGCTTTAGTTAGGCCACATTTAGAGTATTGCATTTAACTCTGGTTGCAATATTACAGGAAGGATGTGGAGGCTTTGGATAGGGTGCAGAAAAGTATTTCCAGAATGCTGCCTGCATTAGAGGGTTTGAGCTATAAGGAGAGAATAGAAAAACTCAGGCTGTTTTCTATGGAACGGTGGAGGCTGAGGGGAGACTTGATACAAGTTTATAAAATTATGAGATGCATAGATAGGGTTGACGATCAGAATCTTTTTCCCAGTGTTGACATATCTAATATTAGGGGTCATGCATTTAAGGCGAGGGGGGAAAGTTCAAAGGAGAAGTGAGGGGCAAGTTTTTTACACAGAGACTGGTAGGAGTCTGGAATGCACTGCCAGGGGTGGTGGTGAAGGCAGATATGATAGGAGCATTTAAGGGACGTTTAGATAAGCTCAGGAATATGCTAGGAATGAAGGGATATGGACCAAGGGCATGCAGAAGGGATTAGTTTAATTTGGGGTCATATCGTTATTCATCAAAACAATCCAAAGGCATTTCATACTTATATAAGATTAAAATGAAACATTTAACATCTACAAAAAGGTACTAGTAATGAAGACAAATTAAATAGCACACCCCACCCAATGGGAACAGGGCACCTGTACATTCGCAATAACTGCAAAGATTTAACTTATTTTTCTAATCAACCTGTTCAGTGATGTTATTACATACCTTTGTAGCAGGTGGACCTGAACTTGGGCCTCCCAGTCCAGGGGTAGGGACACTACACTGCACCACAAACCCATATCTGCTTGCTGACATTTCAGTTGAGTTCCTTTTTAGGTGGCTGGGGATTCTGTCTTAACTGTGGCTGGAAGTGACAATGCGGAAGCAGGAAGAGAAGCCATTTCAGATGCAAAAATGTGTTTGATGCAAATGCAAAAAGAGATCAATGCCACCAAAATAGACTATGGTGAAGAAAAACAGTCCACAAAGATAGAGCAATAATGCAGAACATTCAATGCAGGGTCCAAGGATGGAGAGCAAGCAGCAATATAGTTAGGATACAAGACATTTGAAATCTAACTAGTGATGTTTCAATGGTCTGGCTGGGCCAATTATCTGACTGGAGCTTTCAGGAATATTTGAGAAATGTGGCAGGGTGATAGTGAGATCACCTGTTCCAGCACAATGGAACAAAATGAACGGTTGAAAATGAATCGACACCTGCAGAGGCTACACAGATAATGGAGTGACTCAGAATAGTGGAAGAATTCAGCCATCCATCCAATGTTATTGTGAAGGGAAAGTAGGTGGACAAGAGTTGTGATCAGGAGGAATCAAGAAATCAAATCGAAGGACATGTGAGTAATGTTTGGTGAGGCCAAGTGTTAACAGTGATATAAAAAAGACAAGGAAAGACAGGGTAAATAGCTTCAGAGATAAAAGGTACTGCAGATGCTGGAGAATCTGAGATAACAAGCATGGGGCTGGATGAACACAGCAGGCCAAGCAGCATCATAGGAGCAGGAAAACTTGACGTTTTGGGCCTAAACCCTTCATCAGAAAAATGGCTCATCAGTAAATAGCTTAAGCTTTTTTTAGCTATGGTTTTGGTTAATGTTTGATTCTTCAGTAAATTTCTGTCTACATATCTGCTCCATCAATAAGATGCCAATTTCAACTGCAACAGTCTTCAAATCATAGAATCCCTGCCGGGCAGATAAAGGTCATTCAGTCCAATGAGTCTGATCTGACCTTCCAAAGAGCATTCCACCCAGACCTTCCTCCCCACTCCTCCGACTTATCCGTGTAATACCACATTTCCCATGGCTAATCCACCCAGCTTGCACACCCCTGAACACTATTGGTAATTTAGCATGGCCAATCCATCTAACCTGCACAACTTTGGGCTGTGGGAGGAAACTGGAGCAGCTGACAGAAACCCATGCAGACACAGGGAGAAAGTGCAAACTCCACACAGACAGTCGTCTGAGGGTGGAATCGAACTACTGTCACTGGCTGTGAGGCAATATCTCCCTCAGGTCATCTACTGGTAAAATATTCATACACATTTTTATTACCTCTGGAGCTAACCAACCTTCTCCTGGGCTGTTTGTAAACTTCCACAACTCATAATCTTGAACTCAACTAAACATCTGCCATTGATATTCTCCATTGCACCACGTTCTTTTCACCCATCCATCCTGCACTTGTTGACCTACATTGACTATGGGCTAGCGGCACCTATATTTTAAAATTATGATCATTCATTTCACTCCATCCATGATTTTACCCTTCACTGTCTCTGTAGTTTTATCCAGACCTACTACATTAGAAGATAGGTTTGGGATTGGGTCATTTAGCCCCATAAGGTTACTCCTGTTCATATGTTTCCATATTCCCGCACTTGAAGTCACAGACATTATTGTTCAAATGGTGCCATTCTGTGCAGAGTGATACCTGATAATTTAGGCTAAAGATACTCGGGTCAACATTTAACTTGCCCTTCCAATATATTTACCCTTATTCTCACAAGTAACAGGTACATAGTCTCTGCAGATCCTCATTCTTTATTTCACTTGTGTTAGTTCCTCTACTCTGCACATTGTTGGTCACATCAGCTCCATTATATGTCTATAAGGTGTCATCACAGTCTGAAGCAAAACTGTCTAGGCACTGCTCCCCTTGCTTACATGTTGGGCTGTTTCAAACATACACACCAGTTCAATGACCTATGTTATAAAGTGGAGGTTGACCCCTCTCTGAGAACTAAAACCGAAACACCCAAAGAGGAACCCCTCACCCTATAGTCTGTAAAAGGAGTATGGAAAATGGTGTAGCCTGTCTTTCAGCAACTTCTAGTGATTAAATAAAGTAAAATCCCTGACGCTCACCTTAAAATCAACAAGTAACAATTTATTTATCTAACTCTAACAATGAACAAATGAACAAAACTTTTCCCAGTTAAACTGATGGCCTTCATTGTCTGACTGTACCGATATTAAGGAAATATCCTTTAATATCAGTATACTCAAACAATGAAGGCCATCAGTTTAATTGGGACAGTGTAACCATAGTAGCCTAAGCCAAATATAGACATGCACGGGAATTCCTAGAGGCATGTTCTGCGCCCGTAATGCAATCAACAAACATATAGTATTAGACCCCATATACAAACTCATATAGAACAAAACCAGAAATGACACAACTCACTATAACAGACCAGACAGTATAAATTCCAAGCGGAGTAGAACAACATCACTTCATCAAAGGCGTCACTGATGATGTCACCTAGTATGGTGAAGAAATGTCTGAACAAAAATAAGCCAACTCAGTGAGCAAGTCAACAACCTCACTAACAATCCAAGATACAAACCTTTGCTGAAACTATAAATAGAATTTAGTCTCTCGAAATTACAGCCAGGTTACTTGTCTTCCTATGCCTTCTCCGTCAAATATTCTGTCAGGATCACCTTCTCCATTGATTCTTCTATCAGGAATATTAACTTGTTATGCCTTTGGTACCTTTGATTTTTAGGTGGTGATTTCTCTAAGACCGAGAGGAACTTATGAGAGCTGATGATTCTCTCTTGAGAGCTGAAAGCTGTTAAGTCTGGTAGATGGCAGTTAGTTCCCCTCTCTTTGCCCAACTGACCGTTCTTTTATACCCTTGATGGCAGATCAATATTTCTCACAATAGGATTGATTTTATATTGTCAAAACCATCAAATTTAAATATAATTGGTTTTATGGTATCCAAGTGCTTGGTTCAAATTGATTGGCTAAATTTAAAACATTGTTGTCTTGGTAAAACTGTAGGTTGGCCTGCTGACTGTACGGCCTTTTGATACAAATGTTTCAATTCAAGTGCTCTCTATGCACCTGCAAACCCACAAGTTGCTGCACACAGACAGCCTTTTTGAATCACAAAGCATAGAGAAAGCACATCATCTATTAAAGAGACCATGCCATGTTTTCCCCCCTAGCATTTTATAAACACCAAAGTCTAACTTCCTGCCTTCCAATGTATAAGTACACTACCCAACATCGCAACACTTAGAATCCAAGAGATTCAAGATGGTGAGATCTATCACAGATCCATTTGCTTTGGACAGCCTCACATCCTCTATGCACCTCCAATTTTGGCCTTTTACACAACCCAAATTTCACTCATTTCACCACTGATGCCATGTCTCCACTTGCTTAGTGTGTTATTGTAATGAGGGCCATGTGGATCTTGTTGACTTTGAGATTCTTGATTGGGGTTGATAACCTGGGATAATCAGGGAGCCCCAGCTGACAGATATAAATTGGAGATTCAGATAGTCTCTATGTTCCAGGGACTGTTTCTTAGCTAACTAGTAAGAGCCCATGTATTGTGCGCATGTAAATAAAGTGTGACTTAGTGATGGGATACTGACCTCTGTGCGGTTATTTCAGCTGAAAACTCTGAAATTCTCCCTGTAAAACTCTCTGCCCCTCTACCTTCTGCTCCTCCCTCAAAACATTCCTTAAATCCTACCTCCCTGTCAAGCTTTATCTGCCCTAATATTGTCTGATGTGACTCAGTAGAAATGTGTTTGATAATGCTCCTTGAAAAGCCTTGGGACATTTCATTATGTTAAGAATCTCAAATGTTTTTTAATCAACTATATGGACATGTTATGACATAGCTGCCTTTTGGCTCAGAGGCATGTTATTGTTATTAATGTTTGTTTTAAACTAATTGATAAAGATTATTCATTACAATTGGTCAATGACTGCATTATTGTATCATGTAATTACCAAGATCAAATCAGGTAATTAACCTTTCTTTAGTTTAGAAATTCATAAGCAAATTTCAGTACAGGCTAAGGTTGACAGGCTAAACAAGTAAAGATGACAGGAACAGCAGAGGAAATGTGTTCAGTTTTATTCGTTAAGATTCCATGGGCCTGTCAGATTTGATTCCTAGAGTGAGTTTACCATGATCAGTGCAAGATAGTAAGAAGAGATGGTTTATTGATATGTAGAGTAATTAATGCTACTGGTTGAGGCAGAACTTTGATTTTCTTATTTTCTTTCTCAGTAAGGGAAGGAACAATTTATATTACAAAGAGCATTATCTGGTGAGAGTATTCTGTCTACTACTAATGAAGCTAATATCATGAAATCCAACTCGTGAGATTTGGGAAATGGAGGACAGAGTAGATCATGGAGTACAGGTGAGGAGGAACAAGTTAAAATGGTTGCTGAGGACCAGATAGCTAATAGTCAAAGATCTAAGTTAGTTCCCATTTCTACTGCAGCTCCTGAGAATGTAGAATTCCCACTAAGTGATGGCATGAAGTGACAGCTGCCGAAACAGAATTGATTGTATTAATTCACTTGCATCAAAGCATAATTCACTGTAACTCTGGTGAGTAGTTTATTTGCCTACTCTGTGCAGTGGTTAATAAGCAGTTGGTTGCATTGCAATCTAGTGGGAGAACATGGCAATTTGTGTGGCACATGTAATGGAGCCTCTGTAAGCGTAGATGCTAGTCTTATTGCTACCATATCCCATGAATGCCTTATACTGTTGCAATTGGGGTGTCCATCTTAAAGAAACTCATAACTAGTTTCTTTATGCTCTAAATTAGATAGGAATTATTTTTATGCAGGCTTTACTAAACTCAGAACTGCCCAAGGTCTGGTATCCACATAAATCAGTGACTTAGTATAGGAATGTCCATGTATAGCAGTTATAAGGTAAACGTGTCACGTCCAGACTAGCATGTATTTCTGCCGAAGCACTTCATCTGATTGAAATGTGACAGAATCATTTATAGGACCATCACAACATACACAGCAAGAAGGTCAATTTCAGTCATGTAGGAGATTTGTAAAGAGCACAATACGATGAAGTAGAAAGCTTCAGGGAGGACTTTCCAGGCATATGTTATATTAGAAGACTCTTGTGGTGCAGTGATAGTGCCCCTACCTCGAGCTAGGAAACGTGGGTTCAGGTCCAACTTGCTCCCAGAAGTATCAGAGATAAAAGGTACTGCAGATGCTGGAGAATCCGAGATAACAAGCATGGGGCTGGATGAACACAGCAGGTCAAGCAGCATCATAGGAGTAGGAAAACTTGACGTTTCGGGCCTAAACCCTTCATCAGAAAATGGTGATG
>JAHRHZ010000248.1:68186581-68244597 GCA_024137785.1 Ginglymostoma cirratum
CATCACCATTTTCTGATGAAGGGTTTAGGCCCGAAACGTCAAGTTTTCCTGCTCCTATGATGCTGCTTGACTTGCTGTGTTCATCCAGCCCCACGCTTGTTGCTCCCAGAAGTATGTTGATCCGTGGCCGAACAGGCTGATTAAAATACCTGCAGATGCCAACATTTGCTGGGAGCAAGGGATCATTGATTTGGTGGAATAGTTGGAAACTTTGGCAACTTAAGGTGTTAGCAAATTCAACAGTGCAAATTCATGATCATCTTTTACTCCACTTCCTGGGCAGCAGCCATCTAGAATGACAGGCTAGGTGGCTGTTGAATAAGCGATTGAGTGATGGGAAGCTGCAACTCGGGGCCATTGGAGACAACAACTGATAATCGGAAAATACTATGTGTTGACCGGGAAATATCAGCTTAGCAGTTTAGAGGCAAGGCACATGAGGACATATCATGGGTAGGAGATCATCAGCTGATTGTGCAGAATCTTTGCTGAAAGAGCTGCAGAGAGTGCAGCAATTAAAATAAGGGCATAGTTTGAGGGGAAAAGAAGTGTAGGAGGTGATTTGAAGATAGGAGGATGTAAATGTAACCCATTTGGGAAGCAGGGTTGGGTTTTTGTGCTTCATTCACTAATTGTGGGGGTGACCCCTTCTGGGGCACATGACTCCCCAGCCCCACTAGCATGAAAACTCACCACCAATCTCCAAGCATCTACTCAAAAGCTGACTAGCAAGCTTCTTGATGAATTGCAGGTCTTGATGCTGAAGTCCTGCGCTGCCCAACCATCAGAGGCCAGCAGCCGCTCGTTTCTGCAGATCATCACTGCAGGCTGAGGCTTAAACAGGGAAAAGATCGCGTGTTTCTTTTGAGTTTCATGGGCTGGGGGTCACAGGAGAGGGGGAGGTCAGAGAAATTGGGCCCAAATGTAGGGACAGGTGGAAACAGGGTTTGGAATATCAATGATTACATTCTGCACAAAAAACCATAAGAAATAGGAGCAGGAGTAGGCCATCCTGCCCCTGCTCTGCATTCAACAAGTACACTCAGCCTCACTTATTCCCCTGCTCACCTTAATCCTTCATTCCTTTACTGTTCAAAATCTATTGCTTTTTGCCTAAAAAAATCAACAAGGTAGCCTCAACTGCTTCACTGGACAGAGAATTCCATGGATTCACAACCTTTGGATGAAGACGTTCCTCCTCAACTCAGTCCTAAATCTGCTCTCCCTCATTTGGAGGCTGTGCTCCCAAGTCATGGATAAGCATAATTGATTGTAAAGAACAGCAAATCAAAAGTGAAAGTACCGGAGTGATTGGGAGAATTTTTTTCCTTTCCACAATTAATTTACACAGTCTGTCCAAGAGATTTTTAATCAGCGAGGGAATCAAGGATTATGAAGCAAAGGCAGGAAAGTGGAGTTGAGGATTAACTAATCAGCCTTGATCTCATTGAATGGCAGAGCAGACTCGATGGGCTGAATGGCCTACTCCCGCACCTTTATGTTACGGTCTTATGGTCATGTAACACTTGTGATAGTGAATCAGACACCCAATTTGCAGCTCTCCCAATGGTCAATTTTAAAGGTTTTAATGATGGAGGAATTGACATAGAGACGAGGGTGAGCAATGTTTGAATAGTAAACAAAGAAATAAACACTTCTGGCAATGAACATGATTCAGGGTTCAAAGATCTCCTTGGATCAAACAGGTTATCTTCGTCTCATAAGATCTGATTTAGCCAACTGAGTGGCTGAAGGGGAGATGCTGTTAGTGCTTTTAGACTTGACATCAGGAAACAACAACAACTTCAATACTCCCATATTCAATTGAAATTTATTGTGTCTCATCAGTCAGGTAGATAGCTTGACAATATGAGGTTCAGGTCAAGGGAGAAAATCCAATGGCAGAGTCAAATGTTATTGACACAATTATGAAAGCGCTGGAAATATGTGGACAATTTCTCTTAGGGCAACATGTGGATAACAAATAAGACAGATTCAAAGAAAATCCCTGGGGTGACAGGGCATGGCTGTGAAGAAAAGCCATTACAAGAGATGCACTGGTTACCTTCAGCTAGATGGATGATCGTGCTGTCAGATCATATAATTTAGGTTAAAATTAGCAATCAAATTTGTTTACGTGATTTATAATTATGCAGAAGTGAAAAGAATGCAGCTGCTGTACAGAAGCTCAATGTGTACACCATTTAGTTTGACTCAACAATAAGCAAGTGCACGCGATTAACACATATTGAAAAGGATTGTGAATCTTTAGGGATTGTAATATAGATCTGTCACTCTTTGAGGAGCTCAGTATACCTACCACAACATTGAAAACAAATGATTGAAAATAAATGAATAGGCAACTGAAGACAGAGAGGAAAATTCCTGCCGTTATTCTCAGTCTCAAAGTCACTTGTTTAAAGGAGTTCTTTGCCCTAGGCTATTTGTTATAAACAATTTTCTCTTTTTGGATCAATGAGTGAATTGCGGCCTTCAGTCTTTGATGTTTATGTGTTTGCTTATGACATCCAGGTTGGAGAGCAAATAATTTGAGTTTGAGAATCATTAGCTTGACATAAAAGAGAATCTCTAAGCACACCTTCATATAGTGTTTTAAAAACTTATTTATTGATGCAAACAGTAAGCCAATCAATCTTACAGTGAGTCAGAAGAAGCTGAATACCCATTCCCAGAGAAAGACATCTTTTGTCTTGGCAGTATACCATAAAATTCCTCTGGGATCCTACCTGATCCAGAAGAGAGCTTTGAACATGACATCCTATTGATCACCTCCTTCCTTTACATATTAGTTCACAGCTATTTTCATTGTTTGGACTATTGCCCTAGGGGTACTTCTGGAGTCTCAGTGCAAGGAATTAGTAGGATGTCCACAGAATTTCAGAGCCTATTTGTTTGCATTACTTCAATGGATTCCCCAGAGCATAAACAAATATTCAAAAATCTTGTCATTGTAATTTTGCAATGTGTAATAACTAAGCTTACAAATTCAGATACAATGAAGAATGTTTTTAAGTATTGATAAAATAAAACTGAGCTTTCATCCCCCTTGCACTAAATATTTATATTCAGGAGGTACCATGTCATTGGTTCTAATGGGAACAACCCAATATCTTGCTTTAATGAACTGCTGGGAAAATGGTAACAAATATTTTCAGTTAACACATTCCAAGAATGTAGGGAATGCTACTTAATTGAAGCATTCTCTCTTTGAACGTTACTATCTACACTTTACACTTAATGTGGTATAAAACAGAATGTGCTGGAGGAACTCAGCTGGTCTGGCAGCATCTGTGGAGAGAGAGAAACAGAATTAATGTTTCAGGTCCATTGTGCCCTCAACTCCACAGAGCCTGCTTCTATCTTCTTCCCAAAATCCACCAACAGGACTACCCTGGCAGGCCCATCTTTTTAGTCCATTCCTTCCCTATGAACTTGTTTCTTCCTATCTTGACTCTTTTTTTTCCCCTCAAGTACACTTGCTCACAACCTACATTTTTGACTCCACTGATGCTTTACAGCCATTCCACAATTTCCAGTTTCCTGGCACCAGCAATCTCTTCTTCACCACGGACACTGCTTTGCATCTCCATTCCCGATCAGGATAGTCTGAAAATTTTCTACTCACAATGCTGTCTCCTTTATATTGGCAATATCAAGACTGGGTAACTGTTTTTCAAGCACGCCCATTCCATCTGTAAGAATGTCCCCTACCTTTCCTGCCTCTCTGATGCTGCCTGGCCTGCTGTGTTCCTCCAGCTCCACACTGTGTTATCTCCGACTCCAGCATCGGCAGTTCTTACTATTCCCTACCTTTGGGTTGTTTGCCATTACAATATACTATCTTGCTGTCATGTTGATATTTGTGTCGTAGGCCTGTTGCAGTATTTCAATGAACCCCATTGCAAGCTGGAAGAACAGCACACCATTTTCTGTTTAGGCACTTTATAGCCTTCAGAACTCAACATTGAATTCAACAGCTTCAAATTGTAAAAAACATATGACATAAGAGACAATGTGGTTCACTAAGGCTCGAATTTTCATTTCTGACTCTGCTGAGACATTTCCTGCCTGTGCAAATCCAGATAAAACTGCAAGGTGATACTTTCATTCCAGGGTGGCAAGGTTCTATGGGAGGGTAGCTGGGCATGCCTGAGTGAGAGCAAAGGTTGCCAGGGGTGAAGGTAGACTAGTCCTTGGTGCACTGGCACTGTGTTGAAGTTCAACAAAAAAAGCCAAACCAGGAATCATCCCCACTATCCACCATCCCCTCAAGTTCCATGAATTCCTCATGGTCCTTCATGCCAAGTTTTGCCTCCCATTCTGTAGCCTCTCATATACCCCATGTATGCTTCTTAATTCAACTCCATGATGCTTTGTTGCTCCTACATCAACAGTGGCAGCTCATGCCAGCCCATGCACTCACCCATGACTCTTTGCCGTTACAACAGCTACTCACCTACTATCCACCAAGGACTTCAGGACTCTAAGAGATGAGATGAAGTTCTATTAAATAAAATTCAAAATGTCTGTGGCAGATTTCACTATATTGAAGAAAATACCCTCTCGATTAAACATCCACTTACTGACACTTACATTCTTTCAAATAAATAAAGTTAAGGTTCAAAAGAACAGACCATTCCACAGAAAATGACCCATAGCTTTCAGTTGTCTGCCCCTTCAACACACCGCCCTCTTCCCCTACCAACATGTCTGTCACAGCCTGCTGCAGTGTTCCAGCAAGCCTCAGCGCAAACTCAAATGAACAGCTTCCCATATTTCATTCAGGGATCCTGTAGCCCCTAGGACTCAACACTGAGTTCAATAACTTTACAGCCTAATTCCATCCTTCCACTTTATTATGCACCCTCATACCCCTGTCCTATTGTGACGTGTCACTTTTAGCACAGTCACTATTCTCACATACTCCTAGGTCGCATTATCACATTGTCTGGATTACTGTCCGTATAGCTCACCCATTTTCTTCTGTCCTGCTATCCATAATCTTCTTGTTTACCTACCCCTTTCATATCTGTCTCTCTCTGGGTTCCATTATCATCTATCCGTTCACCTCTCCCCACCTCCTTCCACCAATGCCCCCAACTCCCCACCCCACCCCACCCCACCCACTCAGTCAAGAGAGTTAACAGTTTTGAGTTCATTATGGTTGTTCTCTGGAACTGAAGGAAAGTGAAAAGGTGATGGGTGTTGTAAGGTCTTAGTGAAAATTTGTAGCTTGAGTTGTGGATGCAGTTGTTTGTTAGCTCGCCGAGTCGGTCATTATGTGGTGTGCAGATGTTTCGTTACCATTTAGGCAACATCATCAGTGCACCCTCTAATTGAAGCGTTGGTGTTCTGCTCCATTCCAAATTTATATAGTCCTCTGGTGTGGTGGGTCTTGTCACTTCCGGTTCTTTTTTTTAGCAGCAGTTTGTATACGGATTCTACTCTATGTGTTTGTTAATGGAGTCCCATGTTGAGAATCAGGCCTCCAGAAATTCCCTTGTATGTCTGTTGTTTGCTTGTCCCAATATAGTCACTTTGTCCCAGTCGCACTGATGGCCCTCATTATCTGTGTGTATTGAGATAAGTGAATATCGGTCGTGTTTTTTTACCGCCAGCTGGTGTTCATGTATCCTGGTCGCCAGTTTCCTCCCTGTTTGTCCAATATAGTGTTTATTGCACCCGCTGCATGGTATTCTGTATATCACGTCAGTCCTGTTTACTGTCGGAATGGGTCTTTAGTCTTTGATAGCATTTGCTGCAGTGTTGATGTAGGTTTGCGTGCAATCATGATCTTATGCAGTCTAAAGGAGTCTGGTTGTCATTTCTGATTTATTTTTGATGTAGTGTAGTGTTACTAATGTCTTCTGTTGTATCGTATCCTCTGACTCTCATTTGTTTTTTAAGCATCAGCGAACAGAACCTCTTGGGTATCCGTTGTTGGTAAATACTTTTGAGCAGGTGTTCCTATTCCATTTTCTGGAGTTCTGGGGTGGTTCAGTGTGATTGGCTCATTTTAATAGAGTCTGAATGCAGCTCTGTTTGTGGATGGGTAGGGTGGTTGCTATTACGTTCAGGAATTGGTCCATGTGTTTGGCCTTCCTGTATACTCGTGTTGGAATATGCTGTTAGTTAGTCTCCCTACTATTACGTCTACGAATGGGACCTATTTTCCTCCTTTAGTGAATTTTATGCTTGCGAAGATGTCGTTTACAAGTTGGTGGGTTTCTTCTATTTTTATGTGTTTGATTATTACAAATGTGTCATCCACGTTATTATCTTATCCACAGTTTCGGTTGGATTATAAGAAAGGCTGTGTGTTCCAGTCTCTGCATCACTGAGTCCGCGATGAGACCTGACATAGGTGATCCCATCGGTGTGCTGTTGATCTGTTTGTACATCTGGCCATTGAACGTGAAGTGCAACATGAGGCATAAATCTAGTAGCTTCAATAAGCTGTCCTTGCTAATGTTTTTGCTGGTGTTCAGGCACCTGATCCTCCTAGTAGTGCGGCTAGTGTCTCCCTGGTTAATGGTATGTCAATGGACGTAAGTAGTTCTGTAACATCAAAGGATATCATGATTTCATCCTCGTCAATTTTTGTGTCCCTGAGCTGCGTGAGAAATTCTTGGGCCTAAAGGATTGAGTGTGGGAATCTGCTATTCAGATGATGGGTTTTGTATTATAGAAAAATATGGAAAGGAGCAAATAGAAAAGAAAGTAAGGTCATTGGTAAGTTTGAGGACAAAGAAGATCTGAGATAAAATATGCCCAATAATACAAGGCAAAGTGAGTAGTAATGTCTATAGAGTAGGAATTTGGGTTCAGGTAGGGGTTAACATTAGAAGAATGAAGCAAGACTACGAAAAACTAGACACTTGGTGGGGTGGGAGATGGTAGTCTCAAAATGGAGGACAGAGTGTGGTTCTAAAATATTGCAACAGACCTAGGACAGAAATATGACAATAAGAGAAACATAGTGTAATAGAGCAGAATGTTAGCACTGTTCTTGGGGAATGAAAGGTGGAGTTGACAAAGCAGTCATTCAGCCTGTATTTGGTCTCCTCAATGTTGAGGAGAGCACATTGTAAGCAATGAATACAATAGATTAGATTATCAACTTTTATAGGTGCCCTATAGAAAGCATCCTATCCCAACGCATCATAGCTTGAAATTATGGTCCATCACAAAAACCAATCTTCATTCCAGTGACTCCATCTATGCTCCCAGTTGCCTCAGAAAAGCAATCAACTTAATCAAAGACCCTTCCCACCCTGGTTATACTCTCTCCCACCTTCTCCCATCGGGCAGAAGAAACAAAAGTTTGAAAACATGTACTAACAGTTTCAAGAACAGTTTGTTCCCCACTGTTATCAGACTTACGAATGAGCCACTCATATATTAGAGTTGATCTTTCTCTGCACCTTCTCTGTAGCTAGAACACTATATTCTGCATTCTGTTCTGTTCTATCACCTAGATGTAATTATATGATTTGCCTGGATAACACATAAAACAATGCTTTTCACTGTGTATCAGTATATATCAAATCAAATTACCTAGAAGGACTGTTTGAGTCCTTGGAATATCAGGAGAAAGAAAGCCAACATATTTTAAAGAATGACTCCAGGAAGATGAACCTTCAGTTATGGAAATAGATTGAAGAAAATGGAACTATTCTCCTTGGTGAGATAAATGCTATGAGGTGGTTTAATAGGGATCTTCAAAACTATAAATAGACTGGATAGAATAGATAGGGACGAGATGTTACTGCTCGTAAAAGAATAAGAGGGCATAGATTTATAGCATTGTTTGAAACATCAAGGATGAAGTGATAAAAAGAATTTACACAATGAGTCTGTAATGCCCCAGAATCACTGAAACATAGAGTCATACAGCACGGAAACAGACTGTTCAGCCTAACTCATCCATGCTGACCAGGCTTCCTAAACTGAACGACTCCCATTTGCATGCATTTGGCCCATATTCTTCTAAACCCCTCATATTCATATACCTGTCCTGATGTGTTTAAAATGTTGTAATTATACTCGCCTCTATCCACCACTTGCTCTGGCTGCTCGCTCCATATTCAGTATAAAAAAGTTACCCCTCAGGTCCCTTTTAAATCTTTCACCTCACACCTTAAAACTATGGCCTCTGGTTTTGGACCTACTTCATGATTTTATAAACCACTACGAGGTCACCCCTCAGCCTCCACACTCCAGAGAAAAAAATCAGCCTCTCCATATAACTGAAAACCCCCAGTTCAGTAACATCCGTGTAATTATTTTTTGCAACTTTTACAATTTAATAACATCCTTCCTACAGCAGGGCAGTCAGATTTGTATGCATTACTCGAAATGTGGCCCACCAATGTCTTATGCAGCTGCTAAATGAAGTCCCAACTTAGGCACTTAATGCTCTGACTGATGAAGGCAAACGTGCCAAACTCATTCTTCACCACTCTGTCTACCTATGTTGTCATTTTCAACAACTATATATTTGCATCTCCAGGTCTCTCTGTTTGACAATACGCCCCAGGGCCCTACCATTAACTGTGTAAGTCTGCCCTGGTTTGTCTTTTCAAAAGTAACACCTTGCATTTATCTGAGCTAAACATTGGGCAGCATGGCGGCTCAGTGGTTAGCACTGCTGCCCTACAGCATTAGAGACCTGGGTTCAATACCACCCTCAGGCGACTGTCTATGTGTACTTTGAACATTCTCCCTGTGTCTGTGTGTGTTTCCTCTGGGTGATCCAGTTTCCTCCCACGGTCCAAAGATGTGCAGTATAGGTGAATTGACCATGCTAAATTGCCTGTAATGTTCAGGAATATGAGGGTGAGATGAATTAGTCATAGGAAATGCTGGGTTATAAGGATAGAGTAAGGGAATGGGTCTGGAAAGATGCTCTTCAGAGGATCAGTGTGGATTCGATGGGCTAAATGGCCTGCTTCCACAATATAGGAATTCTATGGTTCTATGAACTACATCTGTCATTCCTCAGCCCAGTTGATCAAGATCCTGTTGTACTCTGAGATATTCTTCTTCACAGACCACTGTACCACCAAATTTGATGTCATCCCCAAATGTACTAACCATGCCTCCTATGTTCTCATCCAAATCATTTATATAAATGACAACAGTGGACCCAGCACTGATCCTTGTTGTACACCGTTGGTTACTGACCTCCAGTCTGAACAACAACCCTTTACAAACACCCTCTGTCTTCTACCATCATGTTAATTTTGTATCTAATTGGCTAGCTCTCTCTGGATCCCATGTGATCTCACCTCACTAACCAGCCTGGCATGTAGAATGTTGTTGAAGTCCATGTAGACAACTTCTACTGCTCTGCCTTATCTATCTGTTGGTCATCTCTTCCAAAAATGCAACAAGTTTGTGAGACACGTCTTCCCATATACAGAGCCATGCTGACTATCCCTAATCAATCATTGCCTTTCCAAATGTACGTAGGTCCTGTCTCTCAGTATCCCCTCCAACAACTTACCCACCAATGACATTAGACTCACTGGTCTGTAGTTCCCTGACTTTTCCTTGCAGTCTTTCTCAAATAAGAGCACAACATTAGCTACCCTCTAGTCTTCTGCCACCTCACCCATGGCTGTTGATGATACAAATATCCCTGCCGGGGCCCTGCAATTTCTTCCCTAGCTTCGTACAATGTCCTGGGATACACATGATCAGGTTCCAGGGTTTTATCTACTTTTATAGTTTTAAGACTTCCAGCACCTCCTCTTCTGTAATGTGGACACTTTTCAAGACATCATTATTTATTTCCCGAGTTGCCTAGCTTCTACGTCTTTCTTCACAGTAAATACTGATGTGAACTATTTGTTTAGGAACTGACCTGTCTCTTGTAGTTCCACTCATAGATGGCCTCATTGATCTTTTAAGTGGCCCTATTCTCTCCCAAGTTACTCTTTTACCTTTAATAGGCTTATAGAATCTCCTTAGATTCTCCTTAATCTTATCTGCCTAAGCTATCCCACGTCCCCTTTCTCCCCTACCCCAATTTCTCTTGTAAGTGTACTCTTACAACCCTTATACTCTTTAAGGGATTCTCCTGATTCCAGCTGTCTATACCTGACATTGGTCTCCTTTTTCTTGACCAGAGCCTCAATACTTCTAGATATCCAGTGTTCCCTATGCCTGCTGTCCTTGTCCTTCATACGAAGAGGAACGTGCTGGTTCTGAACTCTCTATCTTGCATTTGAAAGCCTCCCACTTGTCAGACATCCCTTTACCTGAAAATGGCCTCCCCCAATTAACTTTTGAATGTTCCTATCTAATGACTTCAACATCAGCCTTGCCCCAATGTAGAACTTTAGCTTGTAGTCCAGGTCTATCCTTTCCTATTACTATTTTAAAATGAATAGAATTATGGTCACTGGTCCCAAAGTGTTCCATCACTAATACCTCAGTCACTTGGTCTGCCTTATTTCCCGAGAGGAGGTCAAGTTTCATCCCTTCTCTAGTAGGACCATTTACATAGTAATTGAGAAAGTTTTCTAATTGAGAAAGTTTTCTAGAACACTCTTAATGAATTCCACTCCACCTAAGCCCTTAACACTATGGCAGTACAGTCTATGTTTGGAAAGTTAAAATCCCTATTGTTACAACCCTATTATTCCTACATCTGCGATCTCTCTACATATTTGCTCCTCTATTTCCTGCTGACCTTTGGGGGTCCTATAGTACAATCCTGTCAAAGTGATCACTCCCTTCTTATTTCTCAATTCCATCCATATAGCCTCACTGGACAATTCCCCAGGAAGATCCTTTTTAAGTACTGTTGCGACTTTTCCCAAATGAAAAACACTAATCCCCCTCCTCTCTCGCTTTCCCTTCAAACTACCTATTGCATTTGTATGCTGGAACTTTGAGCTCACAGTCCTGTCTCTCCCTCAGCCATGTTTCTGTAACAGTTATGGTATCCCAGTGCCTTGTTCAAACCCATGTCCTGATATCATCTCCTTTATCTGTCAGGCCTCTTGCATTGAAATAAATACAGTTTAATCCATCAGTCTTTCCTCATTCTCTGTCATGCTCTTGGTTGCCTTGTCTATTTCACTTGCTCTCTCTAACTTCTGTACCAGCCTCAACCTTCTCTCTTGTCTTTCTACTGTTTAGCATCCCACACTCCAGTCAGACTGGTTTAAACCTTTCCAAGTAGCTCTAACAAATCTCACCACCAGAATATTGGTCCTCCCCCAGTTCAGGTGCAACTCTGTACTGGTTGCCTCTGCCACAGAAGAGATCCCAATGATCCGAAAATCTGAATCATTATCCCCTGCACCAGCTCTTCAGATTCATCTGCCCCATCCTCCTATTCTTATTGTCACTAGCATGTGGCACAGAAGTAATCCAGAGATCACTACCCTTAAGTTCCTGCTTTTTAAGCTTCTACTTAACTCCCTATATTAACTCAGCAGGACCCCATCCTGTTTTCTATCTATGTCATTGTATCCAATGTGTACAACAATGTCTGGCTGCTCATGCTCCCCTTTGAGAATTTGTGTAACTGCTCCAAGATGTCCTTGACACTGGCATCAGGGAAGCAACACACCATCCTGAAGTCTTGCTCATGGCCACAATCCACTACCAGGAGGCATGGCAGAAGACATTGGATGATTATTTGGATAGAAGTATTGCATAAGCATATAGGGAGAGAACAGGAGATTAGCACTAGGTAATGATGCCCTTTGACGAGTCAATGTAGGGGGTCAAATCCCTACTTATCCACCATCACAATTTTTGTGATTTTGTAATATGTTTGGTGATGACATCTTGCTGGAGATGATAGTCATAGCAAATGGTGATCATTGAATATGGAGGCTAGTAGAATGGAAAGTGGTTGTAGATACGTGGGGTGTGGGGTCTGAAGTGCAGGAAATCAGTCATAACAGATTGAAGGCCCTGACAACCACATTGGATGGATGGCAGTGAGGCACAGGTAGACTCCTTGGTTGAGGAAAAAGGAATACATGTTGGAAGTTCCATTTTTGGAAGTCGCACCATCAGTCAGATGCGACAGAAATGAAGAAACTTGGAGAATAGAAGCCATTACACTATTAGGCAGTGAATTCTACCATTTAATCACACATTGCACAACAACATCTTTTCTACATTTTTGACAATCTTTCTAAATTTATCCCATCTTGTTATTGACCTTTCAGTCATTGGAAAGCATTTATTTTTATTCACTTGATCTAAATCTATTGTGATTTGAAATTTCCACAGCCTTTACTGCTCTAAGCAAAGCAACCTCAGCCATTCCTGTTCACTCACAATCTCTTCTTTATCTTCTTCAAGTAATTTAGTTCATTCCTAGGTCTATAAAGTATCATAGAACAAATTTAAGAAGTTAAATAAACATGAGGGAGAAAACATTTGCGAGATGTTTATTGGGGTTAGAAAGGTGTGAGGAAGCCTGACAGGAGCTTAAAAGCCTAATTCTATACTGTAAATATCATCTATATTCAAGAGTTGTATGACCCATAATAAATGCTGAGTCTGTAATTTCCAGACAAAATGAAAATGGTTGTAGGCTATTACTTCATAGCATTTAAATATCACCTGGAGCTGCCTCGGAATGATGTTGACATCTACACCATTCGTAAAAAAGATATAATGCAAAACGTGTTATTTTCTTACATGGCTGAATCTGAGTTCAGCGAACTTATAACCTAAGGCAATAAAAAGCAATTTGATAGAAGAACTCCAGGACAAGTTACCTAACTAGATCACATTAACTTAACACTGTGCAGATTGTTTAACCAGCAATCACACATTGATGGTGTCACTCTGTTGTTGGTCACTAAGTAGGTCACACAGTAATGGAAACAGTTTAGTAAGTTACACAATTCACTCAGGAAATCAGGGCAGAATGAAAATATAAAGTTTATTAGTCCAATATTATACCACCAAATATGTAATAGTTCATGCACATAATCAACCTGCACATCTCTGATTGGAGGAGGTACAGATCAGACCATTGGCATAAATTATTCTCTTGCACAGGGCTGATTTTCATTGAGCCACCAATCGTAACATACCTGCGTCCTGGGCTTTGGAATTCTTCATCCAACCCTGCACCTCCCTTAGGCCACTCTTCCTACCTCTCTCTCTCTCTCCACCAACCCCCCTCCTCTAAGATGTTCCTTGAAGTTCGTCTCTTTGATCAGTCTCCTGCTCTGCTGTCTGTGTGTCTCCTCATTTGGATGCCTTTCAGATTTTGCTTGGCGAAGCTCCTGTGAGCAACTTTGAAAAGTTTTTACTGCATTAATAATGCTGTATAATTTTCTGCTACTTTTCTTCACTTTTAGAATACATGTGGCTTCTGAAGAATTAATTAAAATCCAAGTCCTGGAAATGATTAACTAAGTTTATAATCTTATTAATTGAAATTAACAAGCAACAAATGTCACTGGATAGCTAAACTGCTCTGCCCAAAATCTATCAAGATTGCAATACCAAATCTAATACAATCTAGCCTGATGGTATCTACAGTTCTTCAAGAATGTCTAAGAACGTGGTGGCACGGTGGTTAGCACTGCTGTCTCCCAGCACCAGGAATGTGGGTTGATTCATCCTTTGGATGACTTTCTGTTTGGAGTTTGCACATTCTTCCCATGTCTACATGGGTTCCCTCTGGGTGCTCCAGTTTCCTCCCACAGTCCAAAGATGTGCAGATTCGGTGGATTGGCCATGCTAAATTGCCCATTGTGTGCCAGCTAGGTGGATTAGCCATAGGAAATGCAGGGTTACAAGGATGGTGTGGGTCTGGGTGGGATGCTCTTTGGAGGGTTGAGATGGGCCAAATGGCCTGCTTCCACAATGTAGAGATTATGTAAAGAAAACATTTAGTGTATCTACATAGTGCTAAGTCTCTTCCCAGACCTCTTTTCAGGCATTAGATTAATGTTTATACATTTTTATTGTCTGTGCTAAGTACTATCCTATTAACTTAATAGCATGTGTGTGTCATCATCATGTTCTTTTCTAGGCACATCCTAGTTCCAAAGTGGACCTTCCTGGTTTTTCCTGCTAACTGTGATAGAGTTTTTAATGATTAACTCCTTGTTCTATATGAATGTTCATTTTTAAATGTTATGATTGATGTGTGTCCTACCTAATTAGTTATAACGACATCTCAATCAAAGCTATATTTCGAACCAGATTTTGTTACGTGGTTGCCACATGGACTACAGTGGGATTAAGATGAAGGTTGCTCACTGCCAGCTTTACAGGGACAGGTAGAGGTGGACAGAAAATTCTGGCCTTTCCAGAAACATCCCTCATGCTAAGATATTCGTCCTGATCCTTATCCTGATTTAATAGCTGGAGGTAATGTTAGGACACATTTCCTTCTGCCATATATCTTGAAATTTAGTGATCCAATAGCACAGGGCAGATAGAAGGGAGCGGACTCATTTTATTCCAGGTATTCTCCCTAGATGTTCCCTGAAGCTTCCAGAAACAGCTCCACACCTTCCTAGCATAGTGAGGTGGAGACCAACATCCAAATCTGTCATGTCACAGTGAGGGGCATGTCGTCAGGAGTCTATAGGTGAGAGCAGACAACCATTTGGGCAGAGGGTGTTGTGATCACAGCAGCAGCTTAAGTTCTAAATTTTTGAATTTGAGCAGCAGATGGTGTCACCGCAGTACATACATGAGGCAGAGAGCTGCGTGGATAATGTATGACTACCCTTCAGTGGGAGATCATTTTGGAAACAGTAATCATAGTTCCTTAAGTTTTAAGATAGCAATGAATAAGGACAAGTCAAGACCTTACGGGAAGGTACCATTCTGGGGGAGGGCAAATTACATCAGTATTAGACAGGAGCTAGGAAGTGTTAATTGGGAGGAGCTGTTGTCAGGCAAGTCCTCATTTGACATGTGACATTGCATTCAATTCTGGTCGCCAAATTACAGGAGGCTTTGGAGCAGGTGCAGAAGGGGTTTACCAGGATACTGCCTGGATTAAAAGAAAAGAGCTATAAGGAGAGGCTAGAAAAACTCAAAGATAATAAGAACTGCCAATGCTGGATTCTGAGATAACACAGTGTGGAGCTGGAAGAACACAGCAGGCCAGGCAGCATCAGAGAAGCAAGAAACCTGATGTTTCAGGTTGGATTTTTCTGAAGAAGGTTCTTGACCCGAAACATCAGATTTCCTGCTCCTCTGATGCTGCCTGGCCTGCTGTTATAGAAAAATTCGGGTTGTTTTCTGTTTTTGGAGCGGCAAAGGCTGACAGGAGACTTTATAGAAGTCTATAAAATTATATGCCTAGATAGGATTGACAGTCAGTATTTCTTTCCCAGAGTTGAAATGTCTAATACTAGGGAGTATGCCTTTAAGGTGAGCGGGGGAAATGTTCAAAGGAGATGTGAGGGGCAAGTTATCTACACAGAGTGGTAGGAGTCTGGAACACATTGCCGGGTGATGGTGGATGCAGATACGATACGGGCATTTAAGGAACTTTCAGATGAGGACATAAATATGCAAGAGTTGGAGGGATGTGGAACAGGAGAAGGCCAAAGGGATTAGCTTAATTTGGCATCATGTTCGGCACAACATAGTGAGCCAAAGGGGAATGTGCTGTACTGTTCTATGTTCTATGCGTTATCAGAGTGTGGTCATTCTGCTGCCTTAGTATATGTAAGGAGAGGGAATACGTGACAACCATGTAGTCAAAATATATAGGCAGGTAGTATACAAGTCCCCACTGCACTCTCCGGCCAGTATTCAGTTCTGATTACTGATGAGGGTGATGGGTCATTGGGGAATAGAGACAAATCCAAGTCTATTGCACAGGAAGGGGTGGGGATGTGTTTCAAGGAAGATTTGAAGAGCCATTGTATAAATGATTCAAAAGTTAAGAAAAGGTAAACGTTTCTACAGCCCCAAATGTGAATGCGGAATGGTGTGTTACCTTCCCAGTGTCAGAGTCTACAACGTCATTGAGCTCCTCCAGCGCACCCTGAGGCACGTGTGTGCGTGTGTGTGTGCATATGTGTGCTTGCACGTATGTGTGTATGTATGTGTATGTGCGTGTGTGCTTGTACGTGTGTGCACATGTGTGTGCGTGTGCATGCATGTGTGCGCTTGTGAGTGTGCTTGCGTGCGTGTGTATGTGCATGCGCGTGTGTGTGTGTATGTGTATCTTGCAGGGTTGTCATGAACAGCTGCATTGGAACCATTTACTTAGAGTGTCAAAGGAATGTGGTCCTGCTGTCAGATTTTAGGAAAGAAGGTGGAAAATTAGCAAATGGAACCAGAAAACTAATAGAACACAGAACAGTACTGCACAGTACAGACCCTTCGGCCCACAACGTTGTGCCGAACTTTTACTCTAATCCTAAGGGCTATCTAACTTTCAGCCCTACCTTGTACTATCATCCATATGCCTATCTAATGGTCGCTTAAATGCCCCTAATGTGGCCGCCTCCACTACCCTCTCCGGCAATGCATTCCACACCTCTACCACTCTCGGAGTAAAGAACCTACCTCTGACATCTCCCCTATATCTACCTCCACTCACTTTAAAACTATGTGCCCTCGTAATAGCTACCTCCACCAGATGAAAATGTCTCTGGCTGTCCACTCCATCTATACCTCTGATCATTTTGTACACCTCTATCAAGTCACCTCTCATCCTTTGTCGTTCTCCAAGAGAAAAGCCCTAGCTCTCTCAACCTTTCCTCGTAAGGCCTTCTCTCAATTCCAGGCAACATCCTGGTAAATCTCCTCTGCACCTTTTCTAATGCTTCCACATCTGTCCTGTAATGAGGCGACCAGAACTGGACACAATACTCCAGGTGCGGCTGAACCAGGCTTTTGTATAGCTGGAGCATAACTTCACGGCTCTTGAACTCAATCCCTCTATTAATGAAAGCTAACACACCATACGCCTTCTTAACAACTCTATCCACCTGGGTGGCAGCTTTCAGGGACCTGTGGACATGAACCCTGAAATCCCTCTGCCCCTCCACACTGCCAAGAATCTTTCCTGTAACCCTGCATTCTGCTTTCAAGTTTGTCCTTCCAAAATGAATCACCTCACACTTTTCAGGGTTAAACTCCATCTGCCACTTCTCAGCCCAGCTCTGCATTCTATCAATATCCCTTTGTAACCTAGAACGGCCCTCCACACTATCCACAACTCGACTCACCTTCGTATCGTTCCTGAACTTACTAATCCACCCTTCCACTCCTACATCCAAATCATTTACAAAAATCACAAATAGAAGTGGACCCAGAATTGATCCTTTTGGTACACAACTCGTAACTGAACACCATGTTGAATATTTTCCGTCCACCTCCACCGTTTGCCTTCTAAGGGTCAGCCAATTCTGAATCCAATCTGCCACATTTCCCCCTATCCCATGCCTCCTTACTTTCTTCATGAGCCTACCATGAGAAACCTTATCAAACGCCTTACTTAAATCCATGTATACCACATCCACTGCTCTACCTTCATCCACGTGTTTGGTCACCTCTTCAAAGAATTCAGTAAGGTTTGTGAGGCATGATCTACCCCTCACAAATCCATGCTGACTATCACGAATCAAACTGTGCCTATCCAAGTGATCATAAATCCTATCTCTCAGAGCCCTTCCCAATTATTTGCCCACCACTGAAGTAAGACTAACTGGCCTGTAATTTCCAGGGTTATCCTATTCCCTTTTTTGAACAAGGGAATGACATTTCCCACTCTCCAATCTTCCGGCACTAAACCTGTTCTGTGATTTCTCCCAGTTTCACCCACAATTGACCAAAAAAAAGGAGGATAATACTGTTGAATGTGTGGCTGGAACAGAGCTGGAACTGAGATTTCCTTCAACTAATATGGCATCTAATGGGGTATGGGAACCAGAATATAATATCAGAGAGGAATACCAAGGTGCATACTACACTGAGAAAGATAAGTGGTACTAGAAGAGGGAGTAGAAAGTTAATAGGTCGAATCTGAGCAACGCAGAAAATAATTATCTAAATCAAGTTTAGTGTGTGCGTATGTGAATACACAGAGTATGGCAAACAATATTGGTGAATTACAGATGCAAATTTCCATATATAATTACGATGTTGTGGGTAGAGCAGAGACCTGACTGAAGGAACAGGAGGAATGGGTGTTAAGAGTCCTGGTTATACACCTTTCAGAAAAGATGGGAATGGGTGGAAAGGGCGAGGGTTGATGGTGTGATTAAGCAAAGTATTGTAATGGTGCATAATGAGGATGTCACAGAGTAGTCAAAGATAGAATTGGCTTAGCTAGAGCTAAAGAATAAAACAGGTACAATTACTTTGCTTGATAATGTCTACAAACCACTAACTGATAGGGAGAGCCTACAGGAATAAATTATAAGGAAAAAAAATAATTAAAAATTAATGCAAAAAAAAAGTAGTCATAAGGGACTTTAATTGTCTGAATATAGACTGGGGTAGTAATAATGTAAAGGTCAGAGACAGGCACATGTCCCTGGATAATGTTCAGGAAGGTTTGTGTCCAGTCCAGTGAGAGAGGAAGAACTGCTTGACCTGGATCATGGAAATGATGTGGGCCACGTAAGTCACATGTCAGTAGGTGATCATTTAGAAGTAGTGATCATTATATCATAAACTTAATGTAAATATGGAAAATAATAATGAACAATCCAAAGTAAGCACAATTAATTTGGCTGATAAAAAGCCACAATGAGGTAAGAATGCATCTAGGTCAAATAAATAAATAGGATTGGCAGGAAAGTGGCTCATGGGGTGGCACAGTGGCTCAGTGCTGCCTCACAGCGCCAAGGACCCTGGTTCGATTCCACCCTTGAGCGACTGTCTGTGTGGAATTTGCACATTCTCTCAGTGACTGCGTGGGTTTCCTCCAGGTGCTATGGTTTCCTCCCACAGTCCAAATATGTGCAGGATTGGCCGTGCTAAATTACCCATTGTGTTCAGGGATGTATATGTCAGGTGGATTAGGCATGGACGATGCAGAGTACAGAGAAAAGGTAGGGAAATGGGTCTGGGTGGCATGCTTTTCAGAGGGGAGGTGTGGACTTGTTGGGTCGATTGTCCTTTTTCCACGCTATAGGGATTCTGGGAAGAGTGCCCCACCTTCTGTGGGCATTACTACCTGGGACAGTATTTATTGCCCACCCTTAGATGCCCTGAAGCTAAGAGTGAACTGCCTTCTTGAATGGCTGCAGTCATTTGCTGTTGGTAAACCCGCACTGCCTTTAGTGAGGGGTTTCCAGAATTTAGACCCAGTGACAGTGAAGGAACGGTGATATATTTCCAAATCTGTACAGTGAGTGACTTTGGGGGGAACTTGCAGGTGGTGGTGTGTTTGTTGCCTTTGTCCTTCTAAATGGTAGTAGACAAGGTTTTGGAAGGTATTGTCTAAGGAGCCTTGGTGAATTTCTGCAGTGCATCTTGTCGATGCTATCCACTGCTACCACTGATATTCGGAGTGAAACGAAGGAATGGTTTTGGTACTGGTGCCAATCAATTGGGCTGCTTTGTCTGGATAGTGTCCTGTTTCTGGACTTTTGTTGGACTTGCACTCAGCCAAGCAAGCATTCCATCTTAACTTGCGACTTGTAGATAGAAGACACATTTTGGAGAATCAGTGGGTGAGGTAATTGCTGTGCGATTCCAGCCTATGACCTGCTCTTGTAGCCATAATATTTATGGTGGCTTGTCCAGTTCAACTGTAACTCCCAGGATATTGATAGTGAAGGATTCAATGATGATAATCCCATTGAATGTTAGGACGATGGTTAAGCTCTTGTTGGAGATGGTCATTGCCTGGCACTTGTGTGGCATAGATGTTACTTGCCACATGTTAGCCCAAACCTGGATATTGTCCAGATCTTGCTGCATTTGGACATGGAGTGCTTTCATATCTGAGGAGTCATGAATGTAACATAAGAATATAGGAACAGGAATAGGCCATTCAACCCCTCGAACTTGATCTGCCAGTCAGTAAACTCATGGCTGATCTGTGGCCTAACTTCATATACTTGCCTTGGGCCGATATTCCTTGATATGTTTGCTCAATAAAAATGTGTAAATATCAGATTTAAATTTAACAATTAAATTCAACTGCCATTTGAGAAAGACAGTTCCAAACCTCCTCTACTCTTTGTGTGTACAAATGCTTTCTAACATCTCTCCTGAATGGCCTGGACTTAATTCTTAGATTATGCCCTTAGTTCTAGAATCTTCAACTATTGGAAGTAGTTTATCTTTATCTACCTTGTATTTTCCTGTCAATTGCCTGAAAATCTTGACCAGATCATCCCATAACACTCTAAATTCTAAACCTTAACCCTAACCTTAATTTGTCTAATATCTCCTCATAAGTTAACATCTGAGGTCCACAGATTATCCTTGTAACTGCCTTGAACTCCCTCCAGGGCCAAAGCATCCTTTCTCCGGTGTGATGCCCAGATGTGCCTATTGTACTCTAAGCATGGTCTAACTAGAGTTTTGTACAACTCCAGCATAGTGTCTGCATCCTGAACTCCAGCCGTTTATATATGAAGGCCAACATTCCATTAGCGTTTTTGACTTTTCTGTACCTGTTTGTGGTATTTTAAACAGCACGCACCTAAAACATACATTATTTTTAACTTTAGACATATTTTGGACATCCACTATATTTAACTTTGTGCCTTCTAAAATATACCCTGGTCTACCATTTCTTGGCTTGAAATGGATGACATCATAGTGGTTATATTGAAATCTTTCTGCCACAGCTTTGTCCATTCATCTGATCGATCAGTACCCTTTTGTTATTTTATGCTGTTCTATCATTAATGAATATTGTGAAAATTGAGGTCCTAGCACAGATCCCTGTTGTCACCATTAATCACATCTGCCAATTTGAGTCCCTATCTATTATTCCAACTCTCGGTTTCCTTCACTCAATCAATTTTCTATCTGTTTCATTAATTTGCCCTTAATTCCATGGGCTTCCACCTTAGCTAACAGTCTCTGCTTGGGGCTTTATCAAAAGTCCTCTGGAAGTCCATACAAGCAATAACCATTGACTTACCTCTGTCTATCACCTTTGTCACATCTTCAAAAAACTCAATGAAGTTTCTCAGACATGACCTACCCTTCAAGAATCTCTATACTGACTCTCCCTGATAAACTGAATATTTTTCAAGGAGATCAGTTCCTGTCCTTGATTATAAACTCTAACAGATTTCCTACCACAAATGTCAGGCTAACTGGTCTGTAATTCCCGGCTTCCTCTGTCATCCTTCTTCAAGAGCGAAGTAACATAAGCAAATTTCAAATCTAGATGTACAACTCCTGAATCCAGGGAACTCTGAAAGCTTATGGTTAGGAAATGAACAATGTGCTCTCCTATCATCTTTAACACCCGTAGATGGAAACCATCAGGTCCTAGGACTTTGTCACTCTTCACTTCCATTAATTTCCTCATTATTGATGATTCACTTAAGCTAATTTTATTTCGACCCCATCTTTTAATAATTTCTTTGGGACTTATGGCAAGTTATCCTTCTTTTCTGGTGAATACTGAAGCAAAATAATTGTTCAGCATGTCTGCCATTTCCCCTGGTCATTATCAATATCCTTCATTCTTAGCCTTTACTGAACTACTCTTAACCAGCCACTTTCGCTTTATATAACTATAAAATCTCTTCTTATTGTCTTTTATGACCCTCAAAAGCTTCATTTAATAATCCTTTATAGCCATTCTTACTAGATGCTTTGTGGCCCTTTGTTAGTCTTTGTACTTGCCCCATTCTGTGCGATCTGTGCTTCACATTTTTATAAGTCCCTTCTATTAATTTTATAGTATTCCCTACCTCCTTAGCTGTCCATGGCTGTTTTTCTTTCTAAGGTAGAGCTTTACCTTCTCATGGGTACACACTACTTCTGAATAGCATTTCTTTAAACACCCTCCACTGTTCCTCAGATCTGAAGAGTTCTTAAGAAGGGTCACTGGACCCAAAACACTAACACTGATTTCTCTCCACAGTTGCTGCCAGATCTGCTGCAATTTTCCAGCAATTTCTGTTTTTGTCTCCACTGATCCTTAATTGTTTTACCTATTAGCAGAGCTTTGCGGTTTACTGTGGGTAATATTTGCCTCATCCCATTAACGCCAGACTTATTAAATCCAAAATTCTAGAATTCAACCTTTGCTTGTCTCTTACAAACATTACATGAGACTCGATCATGTTGTGACTATTATTTGATATGAAGTGGAACATTGTGCAGTCATAAACAAACATCCCCACTTTTGACCTTATGATAGAGAGAAAGTCATTGACGAAGCAGTTCAACATGGTTCAGCCTAAGACACTACTCTAAAGAACTGCTGCAGAAATGTTCTGGAATTGAGAGATCTGACCTTCAGCAACCGCAGTCCTCTTGCTTTGTGCTAGGAAGGACGGCAATCAGTGAGAGATTTCCCCTTGATTCTCATTGACCCTCGTTTTGCTAGAGCTCTTTGATGCTACATTTGATTAAATGTAACCTTGATGACAAGGCAATTTCTCTGAATTCACTTCTGCAATTCAGCTCTTTTGTCCATGTCTGAACTAAGGCTGTAATGAAGTCAGGAGCTGACAGGCTCTACTGAAACAAAACTTGGTGGGTGTCACAGAGTAAGTTATTGCTAAGTAGGTGCTGCTTGATAGCAGTATTGATGACACCTTCCATCACTTTACTGAAGATCAAGTGTAGACTGATAGGGTGGTAATTGGTCAGGTTGAATTTGCCCTGCTTCTTAGGTACAGGACACACCTTGAAAATTTTTCACATTATTAGTTAAATATCAGTGTTGTAGCTCTATTGGAACAGATTGGTTAGGAGCGCATCAGATCCTGGTGCACAAGTCTTCAATATTATTGCCAGCATGTTGTCAGTCCATAGCCTTTGCAGTTTCCAGTACCTCCAACTGTTTCTTGATATCATGTGGAGTGTCATTGGCTGAAGACTGGCATCACAAATACCAAAGACTACTGGAGAAGGCTGAGATGGATCATCCACTTGGCACTTTTAGTTGAATATCACTACAAATTCTTCAGGCTTAATGTTTGCACTAATGTGCAGGACTCCCTGAGCTTAGATCTGATCCATCAGTTGTGGAATTGTTTGGGCTCTGCCTGTCACTTGTTACTTACACTATTAGACACACAAGTAATCCTGCTTTGTAGCTTTACAAGGTTGACACCTGATTTCAGATATGCCTGTCCTGCTCCTGGCACGCCTTCCTGCACTCTTCATCGAACCAGGGTTGATCTTATGGGTAACTGTGGTCCTATGGCTAAGCAGAGCTTTGCAGTTTACTGTGGGTAATCTTTGCCTCATCCCATTAACGTCAGACTTATTAAATCCAAAATTCTAGAATTCAACTTGACACGCATGATGGGAAATTATGCTAACATTACAGAAATACCAGGTCAACTTGTTGTGAGAGGAAGAAAACTAGACTGCTGACTAGGCAAATGGCTGATGCTCGAGGTTATTTGACTCCTGTGGTTGCAAGAAGGAAAGATAAGACTGATAAGAGGAACCATGGACACAGATTACACAACTCGAAAGAAATGAGCTCAGAACTATGACAGTCTTGTGCAAGGGAGCATGACATTGAACAGTCTGGAAGACTGGGGAAAATAAAATATAAAAGACAGCACATTGAAGACATCGACAGCGACAACTCAAGACCAACTGCAATGAGGAGACCCTGAGTTTGGAACTCAAAGAAGATGATGATTCATTGGAGTGAACCTGACCAGCTGGTCACAGATGAGTAATATCTAGATTCTAGTCAAGCAGTTGTGATGATCGTATGCTTACAAAGAACTGAAGATGTAATAATAAAGAGAAAATTGTATTAGATTCTAATTTGGCTGCTTGCCCCTTATATGTCATGAAATTCAAGACCTTATTGTAAATAAAGTCAACACCCTGGCTTGATGGTAATGGTTGAGTGGAAGATAATTCCAGGCCACAAGGTTGCAAATTGGTGTTGATGGACCACGGCACCTTATGGATATATAGTTTTGAGTTGTTAGATCTGTTTAAAGTCTGTCGCATTTAGCACAATGATGGTACCACACAACATGATGGAGGGCATTCTCAATACAAAGGTGGAACTATGTGTCCACAAGAATTTGTGTTCTCATCGCTCTGACTGTCATGAACAGATGTCTCTGCAGCAGGCAAATTGATGAGGATGAGGTTAAGTACGTGTTTCTCTTTTGTTGATTCCCTCACCACTTATCTCAGATCCAGTCTAGCAGTAATATCCTTTAGACTTGACCAGCTTGGTAAGGATCAGTACTATTGGTGGTTGACATTGAATTTCCATGCTTAGAGTACTTTCTGCACCTTCAGCGGTTCCCCCAGTTACTGAATATTGAGGAATCCTGATTCATCAGCAGAGGTGGGAGAAGGCAGTATGTGGAAATCAGCAGGAGGTTTCTTTGCTCATGTTTGACCTGATACCATAAGTCTTCATGGTTTCCAGAGTCAATGTTGAAGACTCCCAAGGCAGGTCCCTCCTGACCATATACCACAGTGCCACTATCCCTGCTGGGTCTGTTTTAACAATGGGGTAGCACATACCCAGGGATGGTAAAGATGTTATCAGGGACATTGCCTGTCAGGTATGATTCTGTGAATATTATTGTCAGATTGTTGCTTGTCTGTAGGTCAGATCTCCCAGTTTTGGCAGTAGCCCCAGATGTTAGTAAGTAGGAGTTTGCACTGTTGATAGAGTTATGTTCTCCATTGCCATTTTTGATGCCTTTGTCGATGCCAGCCAGTCTGACCCCTTTCATTTCTTTTTTGAGACTTTCTGGTGATTTATACAACTGTGTGCTTACCCAGCCACTTCAGAAGGCAGTTAAGAGTCAAACACTGTGGGTCTTGAGCCACATGTAGTTCAGACCAGGTAAGGACAGCAGCTTCATTCCCTAAAGGATAAAGCAGAGGTGGTTTAAGCAAAGTCAAGTTATGTTCCTTTGAATGGGAAAGGTGAGGCAAAAAAATCCAGAGCTCCTTGGATTAGAAAAAATATATAAATAATGGTGATGAAGAAAGAGTATGGTGTGAGGGATATTAGGCACAAATATTAGGCTCAGTTGAGAAACATGTTAAATGTAGAAGATTCAGACCATCAGATATAGGAGCATAATTAGACAACTCAATCTATCAAATCTGCTCTGCCATTCAACCCTATTCTCCTGCTTTCCTCCTGTAAGCCTTGATCCTTTTACTAATCAAGAACTTATCTATTTCTGTCTTAAATACATTCAATGATTTGGTCTCCACAGCACATTCAGCTCTGACTGAAGAAATTCCTTCTCATCTCAGTACTAAAGGGTCATCCCTTCACCCCAAGCCTATGCTGCTGGGACCTCATATCTCCGACTGGTGGAAGAATCTCCACATCCACACTATTCAGGCCTCTCAGTATTTTATAACTTTCAATCAGATACCCCCTCATCCTTCTAAACTCCATCAAGAACGGACACAGAGCCCTCAACTGCTCCTCATATGTCCAAACCTTCATCCCTGGGATCATGCTTGCAAACCTCCTCTGAACCCCTTCCAATGTCAGTACATCCTTCCTGAGTCACAGGGCCCTAAATTAGAATCATAGGGTCCTACAGCACAAGACAGGTCCTGCAGCCCAAGCTGGTCCATGCCGATCAAAATGTCCATCCACACTTACCTCATTTCCCTGGACTTGGCCGTATCCCTCTAAACCTTTCCTATCTATGTATTTGTCCAAATGCCTTTTAAATGTTGTTAATGTACCTGCCTCAACCACTTCTGCTGGCAGCTCATGCCATATTCCTACTGCCTTCTGTGTAAAAAAAGTTGCCCCTCAGGTTCCCATGTATTCTTTCCCCTCTTACCTTAAACTGATGCCGTCTAGTCTTCGATTCCACAGCTCTGGGAAAAAGACTGAGTGCATTCACCCTATCCATGCCTCTCATGATCTTATACAAGTGCCATGCTGACTACTCTTAATCAAACCCTGTCTTTCCAAATGCATGTATATCTTACCCATCAGGATCTTTTTAAGTAACTTACCTACCGCAGATGTTAGGTTTACTGGTTTATAGTTTCCAGGTTTTTGTTTGCAGCCCTTTTTGAATAAAGGCACAGCATTAGTTACCCTCCAGTATTCGGGATCTCTATCATGGCTAATGATGATGCAAATATATCAGCAAGGGCCCCCACAATTTCTTCTCTAGTGTCTTGGAGGGCTCTTGGACATGTTTGGTCAGGACCGGGAGATTTACCCAGCTTCATAAATTCTACTACTTCCACCACCTCCTCTACTGTGAAATGAACTGTCCGCTATATATCGTCACTAACTTCCCAAGTTCCCAAGTTCCCAAGTCTTCATGTCTTTCTCCACGGTAAACACTCATTGCTCACAATATTCCAAATGTGGTCTGACCAGAGCCTTATGTTGCTTCAGCAGTATATCTCTGCTCTTGTATATTAGTTCTCTTGAAATGAATGTGAACATTGCATTTGACTTCCTAGCTGGCAGGTGAACCTCCATGTGAAGAAAATCCTGAACAAGAACTCCCAAGCCCTTTTGTGCTTCATATATCGAAGCCTTTCCCTGTCTGAAAAATAGTTTATACCTCTACTTTTCCCACCAAAGGGTCGGTGATAAAGCAGATAAGAGAAGCAAAGGGGGAGCATGAGAAGAGACTAGTGAATAACTTGAAAGGAAATTCCAAAGTTTTCTATAAGCAAATAATTTGTACAATAGTAGTAAAATGAGGAATGAGATTGATTAGAGATATAAAAGGGGCATTTGCACACGGATGCAGAGAGCATATCTATATTTGTAATCAAATAATTTGCATCTGTCTTTAGAAATGAGGAAGTTGCTTCCCAGGAAATTGTGATACAGGAGGAAATTCAGTCACTTCAAAGAGTTAAAATTGATAAGGAGGAGATATCGGATCGGCTGTCTGTTCTTAAAGTTGACAAGAGATACTGAAGGAAGTAAGAATGGAACTTGGGCAGGCACTGGCAATAACTTTTCAGTCATCCTTAGATTCAGGGATAGTGCCGGGGTCTCCAAAATTGCACACATTACACAGTTGTTCAAATAGAGTGCAAGGAGAAGCAAAGCAACTACAGATCTGTGAGTTTAATTTCGATGTTTGGGAAATTTTGTGAAATAATAATTTGAGAAAAAAATATAATCGTTCAGTCAATAGCACTTTCATTAAAAGTAGCATGGATATCTAAAAGGAAACCATGTATATCTAACTGGGAAGCCTGGGAAGATAAGCTTCAGGAGTATAAAGGTCTTACCTCGCGTGACTGCAGCCTTTCAGTCGTTTCAGCGGCAGGAGTCCGGAAGGAGACGCGAGGGCAGCCTGGGAAGGTAAGCTTCTCCTTTAAAAACTTACCTCATGAATAGGCGGAGTGCGCGTCGAGCAGGAGCAGACACGGGACGGTTGAGTAAGTGAGGTAATATATTTGGGCGGTTGCTTTACCCGAAACACTACTAAAGTAGTGTCTCCCACCCATCCTCCTCCTCTAACCAAAAAGGTTCTGAGCGCCGATTTGGTAAGTTACTAGTGTTTTTTTTCCAATCGTCTGTTTTTCAGAATTCAGAGCAATGGCAATGGATGCAAGGGCAGTTGCATGCTCCTCCTGTAGGATGTGGGAGGTAAGGGTCACCACTAGTGTCCCTGCTGACTTCATCTGCGGGAAGTGCACCCAACTCCAGCTCCTTGGAAACCGTGTTAGGGAACTGGAGCTGGAGCTGGATGAACTTTGGATCATTCGGGAGGCTGAGGGGGTGATTGAGAGGAGTTACAGGGAGGTAGTCACACCTCAGGTACAGGAAAAAAGTAGATGGGTTACAGTCAGGGGACGGAAAGGGAACAGGCAGACAGTGCGGGGATCCCCTGCGGCTATTCCCCTCAATAACAGGTATACCGTTTTGGATTCTGTTGAGGGGGACGACTTACCAGGGGTAAGCCATGGGGTACAGGTGTCTGGCACAGAGTCTGTCCCTGTTGCTCAGAAGGGAAGGGGGAAGAGGAGGAGAGCATTAGTCATTGGGGACTCCATAGTTAGGGGGACAGATAGGAGATTCTGCGGGAACGAGAGAGACTCACTGTTGGTGTGTTGCCTCCCAGGTGCCAGGGTCCGTGATGTCTCGGATCGTGTCTTTGGGGTCCTGAGGGAAAGGGTGACCAGCCCCAAGTCGTGGTCCACATAGGTACCACTGACATAGGTAGAAAGAGGGATAGGGATATAAGGCAGGATTTCAGGGAGCTAGGGTGGAAGCTGAGAGCTAGAACAAACAGAGTTGTTATCTCTGGTTTGTTACCCGTGCAACGTGATAGCGAGGCAAAGAACAGGGAGAGATATCAGCTGAACACGTGGCTGCAGGGATGGTGCAGGAGGGAGGGTTTCAGGTATATGGATAACTGGGGCTCATTCTGGGGAAGGTGGGACCTCTACAAACAGGACGGTCTTCACTTGAACCAGAGGGGTACTAATATCCTGGGTGGGAAATTTGCTAGTGCTATTCGGGTGGATTTAAACTAGCTCAGCCGGGGCATGGGAAACTGTGGTGTAGTTCCAGTACACAGGAGGATGAGAGAAGGGAGGACATGGACAGGATTTCACTGTCACAGGTGTGTGCTGGCAGACAGCAAGCTGGTTTGAAGTCTGTCTACTTCAACGCCAGGAGTATCCGAATAAGGTAGATGAGCTTGCAGCATGGATAGGTACCTGGGACTTCGATGTTGTGGCCATTTCGGAGACGTGGATAGAGCAGGGTCAGGAATGGATGTTGCAGGTTCCAGGGTTTAGATCTTTCATAAAGATCAGGGAAGGTGGTAAAAGAGGGGGAGGTGTGGCTTTGTTAGTCAAGGACAGCATAATGGTGGCTGAAAGAACTTTTGACGAGGACTCGTCTACTGAGGTGGTATGGGCTGAGGTCAGAAACAGGAGAGGAGAGGTCACACTGCTGGGAGTTTTTTATAGACCTCTGCAAAGTTCCAGGGATGTGGAGGAGAGGATCAGCAAAACGATTCTGGGCAGGAGCGAAAGGAACAGGGTGGTCATTATGGGAGACTTTAACTTCCCCAACATTGACTGGAAATGCTATAACTCTAGTACGTCGGATGGATCGGTTTTTGTCCAATGTGTGCAGGAGGCTTTCCTGACACAGTATGTCGAAGGGCCAACAAGAGGGGAGGCCACACTGGATCTGGTACTTGGTAATGAACCAGGCCAGGTGTTTGATTTAGTGGTAGGTGAGCACTTTGGAGAGAGTGACTATAATTCGGTTACGTTTAGTTTAGCGATAGAAAGGGATAGGAACATGCCACTGGGCAAGAGTTATTGATGGGGGAAGGCCAATTATAATGCGATTAGGCAAGACTTAGGAGGGATAGAATGGGGTAGCAAAATGCAGGGGATGGGGACAATCGAAATGTGGTGCTGGTTTAAGGAACAGATATTGCGTGTCCTTGATAGGTATGTCCCTGTCAGGCAGGGAGGAAGTGATAAGGTAAGGGAACCTTGGTTTACAAAAGAAGTTGTATCTCTTGTTAAGCGGAAGAGGGAGGCTGATGTGATATTGAGACGAGATGGTTCTACAGATTAGCTAGGAAGGATTTAAAGAGAGAGTTAAGAAGAGCAAGGAGGGGACATGAGCAGTCATTAGCAGGTAGAATTAAGGAGAACCCTAAAGCTTTCTATATGTATGTGGGGAATAAAAGGATGACGAGGGTAAGAATAGGGCCAGTCAAAGACAGAAGTGGGAAGTTGTGAGTGGACCCTGTGGAGATCGGAGAGGTGCTAAACAAATATTTCTCATCTGTTTTCACTCAGGAAAAGGAGAATATTGTAGAGGAGAAGACTGAGATACGGGCTATTAAACTTGAAAGGATTGAGGTTAGTAAGGAGGAGGTGTTATCAATCCTAGGAGGTGTGAAGGTAGATAAATCCCCTGTGCCGGATGGGATTTTTCCGAGGATTCTCTGGGAAGCTAGGGAGGAGATGGCGGAGCCTTTGGCCTTGATCTTTGAGTTGTCATTGGCTACAGGTTTCGTACCAGAGGACTGGAGGATTGCAAATGTTGTGCCCTTGTTCAAGAAGGGCAGTAGAGATGACCCAGGTAATTATAGACCAGTGAGCCTTACATCTGTTGTAGGAAAAGTTTTGGAAAGGATTATAAGAGACAGGACTTATAATCATCTAGCAAGCAACAATTTGACTGGAGATAGTCAACATGGATTCATCAAGGGCAGGTCCATAAGACCATAAGACCATAAGACATAGGAGTGGAAGTCAGGCCATTCGGCCTATCGAGTCCACTCTGCCATTTAATCATGGCTGATGGGCATTTCAACTCCACTTACCCGCACTCTCCCCATAGCCCTTGATTCCTTGTGAGGTCAAGAATTTATCAATCTCTGCCTTGAAGACTTTCAACGTCCCGGCCTCCACTGCGCTCCGTGGCAATGAATTCCACAGGCCCACCACTCTCTGGCTGAAGAAATGTCTCCTCATTTCTGTTCTAAATTGACCCCCTCTAATTCTAAGGCTGTGCCCACGGGTCCTAGTATCCCCACCTAACAGAAACAACTTCCCAGCGTCCACCCTTTCTAAGCCATGCATTATCTTGTAAGTTTCTATTAGATCTCCCCTCAACCTTCTAAACTCTAATGAATACAATCCCAGGATCCTCAGCCGTTCATCGTATGTTAGGCCTACCATTCCAGGGATCATCCGTGTGAATCTCCGCTGGACACGGTCCAGTGCCAGTATGTCCTTCCTGAGGTGTGGGGCCCAAAATTGGACACAGTATTCTAAATGGGGCCTAACTAGAGCTTTATAAAGTCTCAGAAGCACATCACTGCTTTTATATTCCAACCCTCTTGAGATAAATGAAAACATTCCATTCGCTTTCTTAATCACAGACTCAACCTGCAAGTTAACCTTTAGAGAATCCTGTACTAGCACTCCCAGATCCCTTTGTACTTCGGCTTTATGAATTTTCTCACAGTTCAGAAAATAGTCCATGCCTGTATTCTTTTTTCCAAAGTGCAAGACCTCACATTTGCTCACGTTGAATTTCAGCAGCCATTTCCTGGACCACTCTCCTAAACTGTCTAAATCATTCTGCAGCCTCCCCACCTACTCCGTACTACCTGCCTGTCCACCTAACTTCGTATCATCGGCAAACTTTGCCAGAATGCCCCCAGTCCCTTCATCCAGATCATTAATATATAAAGTGAACAGCTGCGGCCCCAACACCGAACCCTGCGGAACACCACTTATCACCGGTTGCCATTCCGAAAAAGAGCCCTTTATCCCAACTCTCTGCCTTCTGTCAGACAGCCAATCCTCAATCCATGCCAGTAACTCACCTCGAACACCATGGGCCCTCACCTTACTCAGCAGCCTCCCGTGAGGCACCTTATCAAAGGCCTTTTGGAAGTCGAGATAGATAACATCCACTGGGTTTCCCTGGTCTAACCTACTTGTTACCTCCTCAAAGAATTCTAACAGGTTTGTCAGACATGACCTCCCCTTACTAAATCCATACTGACTTGTTCTAATCCGACCCTGCACTTCCAAGAATTTAGAAATCTCATCCTTAATGATAGATTCTAGAATTTTACCAACAACCGAGGTTAGGCTAATCGGCCTATAATTTTCCATCTTTTGCCTTGATCCTTTCTTGAACAAGAGGGTTCCTACAGCAATTTTCCAATCTTTTGGGACTTCCCCTGACTCCAGTGACTTTTGAAAGATCACAACCAATGCGTCTGCTATTTCCTCAGCCACCTCCCTCAGAACTCGAGGATGCAGCCCATCGGGGCCAGGAGATTTATCAATTTTTAGACCTTCTAGCTTTTCTAGCACTTTCTCTTTTGTAATGCCTACCATACTCAACTCTGCCCCCGGCTCTCCTTAATTGTTGGGATATTACTCACATCTTCCACTGTGAAGACTGACGCAAAATACTTATTAAGTTCTTCAGCTATTTCCTTATCTCCCTTCACTAGCCTTCCAGCATCAGTTTGGAGCGGCCCAATGTCTACTTTTGCCTCTCGTTTGTTTCTTATGTATTGAAAGAAACTTTTACTATCATTTCTAATATTACTGGCTAGCCTACCTTCGTATTTGATCCTCTCCTTCCTTATTTCTCTCTTTGTTATCCTCTGTTTGTTCTTGTACCCTTCCCAATCTTCTGACTTCCCAGTGCTCTTGGCCACTATATAGGCTGTCTCTTTTTCTTTGATACATTTCCTGACTTCCTTTGTCAGCCATGGCTGTCTAATCCTCCCCCGGATAATCTTTCTTTTCTTTGGGATGAACGTCTGTATTGTGTCCTCAATTACACCCAGAAACTCCTGCCATTGTTGCTCTACTGTCTTCCCAGCTAGGCTCTGCTTCCAGTCGATTTTCGTCAGTTCCTCTCTCATGCCCCTGTAATTACCTTTATTTTACTGTAACACCATACAACCAATTTTGCCTTCTCTCTTTCAAACCGCAGACTGAACTCTACCATATTATGATCACTGCCTCCTAAGTGTTCCCTTACTTTAAGGTCTTTTATAAAGGTCGTTTCTCACAAACCTCATTGAGTTTTTTGAGAAGGTGACCAAGCATGTGGATGAGGGTAGGGCAGTTGACGTGGTGTACGTGGACTTCAGTAAAGCCTTTGATAAGATTCCACATGGTAGGCTATTGGAGAAAATGCGGAGGAATGGGATTGAGGGAGATTTAGCAGTTTGGATCAGAAACTGGCTTTCTGAAAGAAGCCAAAGAGTGGTGGTTGATGGAAAATATTCAGCCTGGAGTCCGGTTACTAGTGGTGTGCCACAAGGATCTGTTTTGGGACCACTGCTGTTTGTCATTTTTATAAATGACTTGGACGCAGACATAGGTGGATGGGTTAGTAAGTTTGCAGATGACACTAAAGTCGGTGGAGTGGTGGACAGTGTGGAAGAATGTTGCAGATTGCAGGGAGACTTGGATAAACTGCAGAATTGGGCTGAAAGGTGGCAAATGGAGTTCAATGCAGATAAATGTGAGGTGATTCACTTTGGGAAGAATAATAGGAAGGCAGAATATTGGGTCAATGGAAAGATTCTTGGTAGTGTGGATGTGCAGAGGGATCTTGGTGTCCAGGTAGATATATCCCTGAAAGTTGCCACCCAGGTTGATAGTGCTGTTAAGAAGGCATACGGTGTGTTAGGTTTCATTGGTAGAGGGATTGAGTTCCGGAGCCGTGATGCCATGCTGCAACTGTACAAAACGCTAGTGCGGCCTCACTTGAAATATTGCTTACAGTTCTGGTCGCCTCATTACAGGAAGGATGTGGAAGCATTGGAAAAGGTGCAGAGGAGATTTACCAGGATGTTGCCTGGTCTGGAGCGAAGGTCTTATGAGGAAAGGCTGAGGGACTTGGGTCTGTTCTCATTGGAGAGAAGAAGGCTAAGAGGGGGTTTAATAGAGACATACAAGATGATCAGAGGATTAGATAGGGTGGACAGTGAGAGTCTTTTTCCTAGGATGATGACGTCGGCTTGTACGAGGGGGCATAGCTGCAAATTGAGGGGTGATAGATTTAAGACAGATGTCAGAGGCAGGTTCTTTACTCAGAGATTGGTAAGGGCATGGAATGGCCTGCCTGCCAATGTAGTTAACTCAGCCACATTAGGGGCATTTAAACAGTCCTTGGATAAGCATACAGATGATGATGGGATAGTGTAGGGGGATGGGCTTAGATTAGTTCACAGGTCGGCACAACATCGAGGGCCGAAGGGCCTGTTCTGCGCTGTATTGTTCTATGTTCTGTGTTCTAACTAACTGAAGCTTTTGAGAGGGTTGATCAGGTTGATGTGGAGCATATGGTCTCCCAGAAGGCATTTGATACAGTGTTCGATAGCATACTTGTGAACAAAGTTAGAGTTCATGGAATGAAAGGGACAATAGCAACATGGATACGAATTTGTCTAAGTGACAGTAAACAGACAGTAATGGATGGTTTTCAGGCTGTAGGAAGGTTTATGGTGAATCAATGTTGGAACGACTGCTTTTCCTGGTAAGTACTTTGACCTAGACTTTGGGATGCATGGGACAATTTTAAAATTGACAAATTACATTTAATTTGGAAGGATTTCAACTTGAGAAGTGTAAAACTACAAAAGGACAGACAGTCTTACAGCAAGAAACAGGCCCTTCAGCCCAACTAGCCCATGCTGACCAGCCTCCATCAACTGAACTAGTCCCATTTGCCTGCATTTGGCCCACATCCCTCCAAACCTTTCCTATTCACATACCTGCCTAAATGTCTTTTAAATGCTGGATTGTACCTGCTTCTGTGACTTCCTTTGGCAGCTTATTCCATAAAGGCACGACCCTCTGCATGAAAAAGTTGACCATCAGGTCGTTTTTAAATCTGTGCCCTCTATAAACCTTTGCCCTCTAGTTTTAGACTCACCTACCCTGGGGAAAAGACCTTGGCTGTACACCTTATTTATGCTCCTCATGATTTTATAACCTCAGGTCACCCCTCAGCCTTCTATACTCCAGGGGGGAGAAAAAAGTACCAGCTAATCCAACCTCTCCTTATAACTTAAATCTTCCAGTCTCGGTAACATCCTTGTAAATCTTTTTTGCACCCTTTTCTGTTTAATGATCTCCTTCCTATAGAAGGGTGATCAGAATTGTATGCATTACTCTAAATGTGGCTTTACCAGTGTCATGTACAACTGTAATATGACGCCCCAACTTTTGTATTCAATGCTCTGACCAATGAAAGAAAGCATGCCAAACACTTTTTTCATTACCCTGACTATCTGAGGCACTACTTTCAAGGAAATATTCACCTGCTCAACAACACTCCCCAGGGCCTAACCATTAACTGTGTAAGTCCTGCCTTGGTTTGTCTGCCAAAATGCAATACCTCGCATTTCTCTAAATTAAACTCTATCTGTCTCTCCATGATCCTCTGGCCCAGTTGATCAAGATCCCATTGCACTCTTAGGTTAACTTCTTCATTGTCCACTACATCACCAATTTTGGTGTCATCCACAAATTTACTAACCATGCCTCATATCTTCTCATCAAAATCATTTCTATAATTGATGAACTATGGTGTTAAGCAAGGTTGTAGAGCTTTCAGATATGTAACAGATGCAGCTCAATTTGGAGTAATGTGAGGTAATACATTTTGGTTGGAAGAACTTGTAGAGACAATGTGAAGTAAGGGGTCCAGAATGAGTATATGCATGAGCCACGAAAGCTGGGAAGACAGATGGAAAAAGCAGTCAATATAAAGCATACAGTATTCGACATTATCCTCAGTTTTATTAATAGTGGTGTACAGTACAAGTGGAAAGGGGTAATGTTGAGCTTGTACAAGATACTTGTTAGACTTCAGCTGGAGTATTGCATACTGCTCTGGGCCCTACATGTCAGAAAGGATGTGAAGTGCAGAAGAAATTTACAGGAATGGTTCTAGGCATGAGGAATTTTAGTTATGAAGATAACCTGGAGAAGCTGGGGCTGTTCTCCTTGTAGAGGAGAAAGCTGAGATGAAATTTGATTGGAGTATTCAGAAACATGAGAAGTCAGGGTGAGAGTAAATAGGAAGAAAAGTTGTTAATTTGTGAAAGGATTGAGAATGAGGGAACACACATTAAAAGTAATTCATAAAAGAAGCAAAAGTGGTTAGAGTCTGGATTGCTTTGCCTGGGAATGTGATGGAGATAGGTTCAATCAAAGCATTATATAGGAATTAGACTGATATTTGAAAGGGAACAATATACAGTAAAACAGGGAGAAGCCAGATAAAAACTAGGTGAGATGCTAGTCCAAGTATACTGGGTCAAATGGTCTCCATCTGTGCTGTATTATTTCACAATTCAAATGGAGACCGGTACGTATCCAAATCAGAGCTTAGAGGGAAACTTGTAAACAATGGTGTTCTCCACACCTGGTGTCCTTTTTCATCTAGGTATAAATGCCATGCAAGGTGCTTTTGAAAAATCCTTAGTTACTTGCTTCAGTGCATCTTGTATATGGTGCATTTGTTGTGGAGGGAGTGAATCTATTTTATGGTGGGATATGACTTTCATTTGAAAGGTCAGCTTATGGCTGACCTTTGAATAGTAATTTTGAATAGTAATTCAAACTTACTATTGTTGATCTGGAGTCAGATGTATGTCAAAGCAGGTACCTTCCCCAAAAGGGACGAATGAACCAGATGGTTTTTGCGATAAGCACTGATAATTTTAAACTCAATGGTACAAAATCCAGCTTTCAGTTCCAGATTTTAATTGATTCAAATGCAAATTCCACCAGATGCCATGATAGAATTTGAACTGATGTTCTCAGAACATTAGTCTGGATTAGACCAGTGACATTATTACCACACCACAATCTGTTTTAATTAGTGGAGGGTTACCAATCAAGTATTCTTTCACTGGATAAAGGCTCATGAGTGCTTCAGGAGCTGCATTCATCTGGGCAAGTAGAGAGTATTCCAGTGTACTTCTGCTCTGCAAATTGAGATGAGTCAGTCGTTACAGAAAATTCAACTTCTGACGAAACTTGTAGCTGCAACATTTATTTGACTGACATTATTAAGTTTCTAGTCAATTCAATCTAACTCCCAGGACGTTGGTGTGATAGGAGATCTAATGCTGGTAATACATCTGAATATCAAGCGATATGTTTCTTTTTCTTTTAGGAGATGATCTTTGCCTGCCCAGAGTTCAAACGAAAAGTCACAGCTCTGAATCACTATCTTTGTTTTTCTCTCCATAAATGATGTCTGACCTGTTGAGTATTTCAGTTTTCATTTCCAATATCAAGAATTCGATAGTTTTTTTTTTATTTAACATATTTTTCTAATCAACCTGTTCAGAGACGTTATTACATATCTCTGGTGTAGGTGGGACTTGAACCTAGGCCTCCCAGTTCAGGGATAGGGGCACTACCATTGTGTTGTGTTGTTAACTTGACGTGACACATTCGTTTTCTCATCCATTTACTAGCTCCCTCACCCTCTCAGCTATCTGATTCAGGATCTTAAGACCACGGACAAGCATCTATGCCCTTACATCATGGGAACCCATTTCCAGAAAATAATTCCTTAATATTGATTATTATATGTACTAAATGACATATTTTGCTGTACCAGCTAGTGCATTATTTGTTCATGCAACAATTCCATATTTGTCTGGCATCAAATTATAAACAACAAGAATTGCTCATTTTTATAACATTAATTTTAATTTTTCTTATTAATTTGGTTTATATAAGTCGAACTTATACCTATTGGAACATTAGAATTTTGGGTTTTTTTTGGGAATAGTTAGGAGTTAAAGGGGTGTTGTTTGGTTTGTTCGTAGTTCTGTCAATTTGTTAATTGTTAGAGTTAGATAAATAAATTGATATTTGCTGATTGTAGATTGGCTATCAGGTGTGGCATATGGCTCTTAATATTGCTAAAGAGCCTCTGGGGTTTGAGGATGCTTCCCAAGTTTGCCAAGAAAGTTAAAAAAAGACAGAGGAAGGATATACTTATAGACTTAGCAAACAGGTTAGAATTGGGTTTAACTAGGGATAAGAGGAAAGCTGAATTTGTAAAGATGTTGGTCAAGATTTAGGTATACCAGAGAAACAGCTCAGTGCAGTGGAGAAAGAAAAAAGATAAATTGTGAGTTAGATAATTGGAATTAGAAGATAAAGAAAGAGAAGTAAAATTCCTAGCTGAGGAAAAAGAAAGGGAAAGAAGAGCTCCAAAAGAAGAAAAAGAAAAGGAGAGAGAGTTTGAACTTCGAAAGTTTAATAATCAGACAGGAAAGTCAAGTTAAAAGGATGGAAATGAAGGATTAAGATGGGTTTAGTGAGGAGGACAGTGATGATGAGTAAACCCATCGTAGCCACAGATGTGGTAGTGATATATACAAATATGTCAAAATATTACCAAAATTTGATGAAAAAGATGTAGAAGCCTTTTTCTTTTCCTTTGAGAAATTGGCGAAACAGATGAACTGGCCAGAGGATATATGGGTAATGTTAATTTAGACCAAGTTGGTCGGCAGGGCTAGAGAGGTGTTTGCAGCGCTGTCAGATGTCGTATCAAGAAAATATGAGGAAGTAAAACAAGCTACTTTGAATGCCTACAAATTGATACCAGAAGCATATAGACAATGGTTCAGAAACATAGGGACGGGACCATGTCAGACTTATGTTGAGTTTGGAAGAATTAAACATAGCAACCAGTAGTTGGGTGTGAGCATTAAAGATAGAAGGGGCATGTGAAGATCTTAGAGAGATTATTAGAACGGAGAACATAGAACAGTACAGCACAGTACAGGCCCTTCAGCCCATGATGTTGTGCCAAACTTTTACCCTAAACCTAAGGTCTATCTAACCTCCACCCCTACCTTATACTATCATCCATACGCCTATCTAATAGTCGCTTAAATGCCCCTAACGAGGCCAACTCCATTACCCTCTCCAGCAATGCATTCCACACCCCTACCACTCTCTGAGTAATGAACCTACCTCTGACGTCTCCCCTATAGCTACCTCCACTCACTTTAAAACTATGTCCCCTCGTAATAGCTACCTCCACCAGAGGAAAAAGTCTCTGGATGTCCACTTTATATATACCTCTGATCATTTTGTACAGAGGTCTATCAAGTCACCTCTCATCCTTCTTCGTTCTAAAGAACAAAGCCCTAGCTCTCTCAACCTTTCTTCGTAAGACCTTCTCTCAATTCCAGGCAACATCGTGGTAAATCTCCTCTGCACCTTTTCTAACGCTTCCACATCTCTCCTGTAATGAGGTGACCAGAACTGGACACAATACTCCAGATGTGGCCGAACCAGGCTTTTGTACAGCTGGAGCTTAACTTCACGGCTCTTGAACTCAATCCCTCTATTAATGAAAGCTAACACACCATACGCCTTCTAAACAACTCCATCCATGTGGGTGGCAACTTTCAGGGAACTGTGGACATGAATCCCAAGATCCCTCGGCTCTTCCACACTGCCAAGAATCTTTCTGTTAACCCTGCATTCTGCTTTCAAGTTTGTCCTTCCAAAATGAATCACCTCACACTTCAACTCCATCTGCCACTTAGCCCAGCTCTGCATCCTATCAATGACCCTTTGTAACCTAGAACAGCCCTCCGCACGATCCACAACGCGACCCACATTCGTATCGTCCGCAAACTTACTAATCCACCCTTCCACTCCTACATCCAAATCATTTACAAAAATCACAAATCGAAGAGGACCCAGAACAGATCCTTGTGGTACACCACTCATCACTGAGCACCATGTTGAATATTTTCCGTCCACTACCACCCTTTGTCTTCTAAGGGTCAGCCAATTCTGAATCCAATCTGCCACATTTCCCCCTATCCCTTGCCTCCTTACTTTCTGCATGACCCTACCATGGGAAACCTTATCAAACGCCTTACTTAAATCCATGTATACCACATCCACTGCTCTACCTTCATCCACGTGTTTGGTCACCTCTTCAAAGAATTCAATAAGGTTTGTGAGGCATGATCTACCCCTCACAAATCCATGCTGACTATCATGAATCAAACTGTGCCTATCCAAGTGATCATAAATCCTATCTCTCAGAGCCCTTTCCAGTAATGTGCCCACCACTGATGTAAGACTAACTGGCCTGTAATTTCCAGGGTTATCCCTATTCCCTTTTTTGAACAAGGGAATGATGTTTGCCTCTCTCCAATGTTCCAAGGACAGTGAGGACGAAAAGATCATCGCCAAAGGCCCTGCGATCTCTTCCCTCACTTCACATAGAATCCTTGGATAGATCCCATCAGGCCCGAGGGACTTATCTATCTTCAACTTCCTCAAAATTCCTAGTACATCTTCTTTACTAACATCGACCTCCTCCAGCCTACCAGCCTGTTTCACACTGTCCTCCCCTACAATTATGTCCCTCTCAGTTGTGAAGACCGAAGAAAAGTATTCATTAAGGACCTCTCCTATCCCTTTAGGCTCCGTGCACAAATTCCCTTTACAATCCTTGTACAATTATTCTGCTGGAGAAGTTCAAAAACTCACTTGCAGGAATGATGTGAAGTTATGTTAAGGAACAGAAAGTTAAAACAGCGAGAAGAGCTGCAAAGATGTCAGATGAATATGTATTCGTGCATCAATCAAAAACTAGCTTCCAACAGCAATTTCATTCTGTGAGGGATAGAAATTAGGAAAAAGAGAGATCCTTCAATAAAAAACTAAAAGTAGATCACACTGGGAATAGTTTATCACATATGAATATAGAAATCAAAGAGATGGAAAAGAAATGAAAGGCCTCAGGTGTTTCCACTGTAATAGAGGGGGACACATAAAGTCACAAGGCTGGTGGTTAAGCGAGACACTGGGCAAAAGGATGTGGTAAAAGATGCTAAACCAGTGGAATTAGTTGAGGTAGCAAAGGAAATCTCAAGAGAAGTTGAGGAGCTGCAGGAGAGTGCACAGCCTAGTTATGGGCTGGAGAGTAAGAGGGTGCCCGATCTGTTCAAAGACCTCACTTCTGTGGGTAAGGTTTACTCAGGTAGAACAGGGGAAGAAGGTAAAGAAGTTAAAATATTGAGAGATACAGAAGCAGGTCAGTCTCTAATAGTAAGAGATGAAAGTATTTGCATTCCTTCTGAAATGTTATCCAAGAGAGTGATAACATGTGGAATAAATGGAGAGAGATTTAGTGTTCCCCTGCATTAGATAAGGCTGGAAAGTTAAATCAAGACTGGGGAAGTGACAGTGGGAGTGAATGAAAAAGTGTTTATTCCGGGAATACAGTTTGTTCTTGGAAACAACTGAGCAGGATCAAAGGTGGGAATGATACCCATTTCAATGGAGAAGCTGAGAAAAAAACAGGGAACTGAACAGTTAAAAGGAAAATACCCCAGAATTTTTCCAGATCATGTGGTGACAAGATCCCATAATCATAAGTTAAAGCAAGAAGGGAAAACCAAAGAGAAAAACAAAGGAGCTGAGGTCCAGTTAGCTGACACTCTGTTTGATGAAATGGTAAAGGAAGAACCTGAGAAGGTAGAGGATCAGACAGAGATGTTTAGTCATGTAAGATTAATGGAGATACAATAAAAAGATGGTACAAGAATGGATTTAAATCACAAAGCCTACTCAGCAAAGGAATCAGAATGTATTCCAGAATGTTATTACCTTAAGCGTAAAATCTTAAGGCAGAAATGGAGACCTTGGCAGCTTAGTGCATAGGAGAAATGGACAGAAGTTCACCAGATTGTGTTACCGGTAGAATACAGACAGGATGTATTGTGGGTAGCACACAAGTTACACGTAGGAGGTCATTTAGGAGTGAGGAGGACTCAGGCTAAGATACAGAAGCATTTCTATTGGCCTGGATTACATAGAGATGTGGTTGAATTTTGCTGTACCTGTTGTATGGGTCAGATGGTAGGAAAGCTGCAGGTGGTAATAAAACCAACACCTTTGATGCCAATTCCCACAATTGAAGAACCTTTCATGCAGGTTATGATTGATTGTGTAGGTTTCCGTCCCTAACACCAAAAGTGGGAACCAGTATTTGCTAACCATAATGGATGTGTCTATTAGGTTTCCGGCAGCAATTCCACTATGGAATGTCAAGCCAAAAAAAAGGTATGGAAGAGTTACTTGCTTTCTTTGCCCATTATGGACTAACCAGGGAGATTCAATCAGACCAAAGGTCCAATTTTACTGCCAAATTATTTAAGATGTTCATGGATAGTTCAGGCATCCAACAATTTAAATCAAACACGTACCATCCTGAATCTCAGGGAGCATTAGAAAAGTGGCATCAGACCCTAAAGACCACATGGAGGGCTTATTGCCAGGATTGCCAAAATGATTAGGATAAAGGTATCCCATTTACATCAATTGCTATTAGAGATGCTCCAAATGAATCGATTCAGTTTGTTCCATTTGAATTGATGTTTGGACACGAAGTAAGAGGGCCTTTTAAAATTAATTAACGAAAAGTTGATAGGTCTGAAGTCAGAGATCTCACAGTTGGATTTTGTGTCTGAGGTCAGAGAAAGATTAAACAATGTAGGTGAATAAGCTGGACACCATTTGAAGGTGGCACAGCATCTAATGAAGCATGAAACAGACAAGAAATCTAATTTTTTTTTTGTTTGCCCATGGGAGAAGGTATTGGTATTGTTACCAGTGGGAGATGATCCCTTCAAAGCAAGGATTTGTGGTCCCTATCAGATTGAGAAGAAGTTAAGTCAGGTGAATTATCTGGTAAAGATGCCAGATAACAAACAAAAATCATTGAGTATGTCGTGTGAACAAGCTGAAATCTTACTATGGAAGGGAAAGGGAACAGGAGAAACAGGTATTAGCTACTATCACTCAGAGTGAGGAATCAAATCCAGATGATTTGGATTTTGATGTACCTGAGGGGGGGAAAAGAATAATCAGGAAGTCCTTAAAGAGTGGGAGAGGGTAGTAAGCTGTCTGTCTCAGGAACAGAGAACTGAATTGAAAGACTTGCTACAGCACTATGAGGACAGGTGTAGAAATAGAATGGGAAGGAATAATACTATAGTACATGAGATTGACATAGGGAACGCTGTTCCAATAAAACAACACCACTACAGGCTTAATCTCATCAAAGCAGCACATGTACAGAATGAAGTGGAAGCAATGCTCCAAGAAGACATCATTGAGTCAAGTCAAAGCGAGTGGAGTTTGGCAATCAGAGATAACAAGGTGTTGGGCTGGATGAACACAGCAGGCCAAGCAGCATCATAGAAGCAGGAAAACTTGACGTTTCGGACCTAGACCCTTCATCAGAAATGGGGGAGGGTAAGAGGGTTCTGAAATAAATAGGGAGAGAGGGGGAGGCGGATAGATGATGGATAGAGGAGAGGATAGGTGGAGAGGAGGCAGACAAGTCGAAGAGGCGGGGATGGAGCCAGTAAAGGTGAGTGTAGGTGGGGGGGTAGGGAGGAGATAGGTCAGTCCAGGGAGGACGGACAGGTCAAGGGGGTGAGATAATGTTAGTAGATAGGAGATGGGGGTGGGGATTGAGGTGGGAGGAGGGGATAGGTGAGAGGAAAAAAAGGTTAGGGAGGTGGAGATGAGCTGGGCTGGTTTGGGGATGTGGTTGGGGGAGGGGAGATTTTGAGGCTTGTGAAATCCACATTGATACCATTGGGCTGCAGGATTCCCAGGCTGAATATGATTTGCCGTTCCTGCAGCCTTCGGGTGGCAATCATATTGGTTACCAAACCTGATTGTACTCAAAGTTTATGCTTGGATTATTGGACTCATATCCAATTCCAAGGCTGGAGGACTGCGGTAAAAAGTTAGACAAGCTACTTACATCACAAATTTGGATTTACTTCGTGCTTACTAGCTTACTTGTTGGAGACAGCAAAAGAAGTTTCTGCTATTGTAACCCCAAATGGACTATATCAATTTAAAGTAATGCCCTTTGGAATGAAGAATGCACCAGCCGCACTCTAAAGCCTTATGAACAGAGTTGTGGCAGGATTGATTAATTGTGCCGTTGATATAGATGACTTAGAGATTTTTAGCCACTCGTGGAAGGATCAAAAGGCACATTTGGCAGAGCTCTTTGAGAGGCTATGGAAGGCGAATATGATCATAAATTTGGCAAAAACAGAATGCACAAAGGCAGAAGTAACATTCTTAGAGCACAACATTGGACACGGACTAATGACACTGAGGAACGCGAAGGTGAAGCCCATTGAGAAATTTCCAAGACCATCCTCGAAGAAAGGGGTGTTATGATTTTTGGGCTGAGTGGGTTCTACAGGAAATTTGTACCAAACTGTAGTAGTGTGGTGGCAGTGCTGTCAGATTTATTAAAGAAGAACACAAAATTCCAGTGGACTCAACAATGCCAGGAGGCATTTGAGAATTTAAAAGCAGTGCTAACCACAACACCAGTTTTGCCATGCCAAATTTCTTGAAACCTTTTAAAGTCACTATCAACACAAGCAATGTGGTGGTTGGAGCTGTGTTGTTACAGGGGGATGGTTGTGGCATTGAAAAGCCAATTGGTTATTTTTCAAAGAAACTCAATATCCACCAGAAAAAAAATTCAACCACTAAAAGAGTTATTGAGTTTGGAACTGGCCTAACAACATTTTAATGTTTATGTTGCAAACAGTGTATCAGAGATGGTTCTGTATACTGATCAGAAACCTTTGACATTTTCAGAAAGAAATAAAGACAATAATAGCAGATTATTTTGTTGGAGTCTTATGTTACCAGCATGTAATTGACAGATTGTACATGTTGCAGGTTGTGAAAATGTTATTGCAGATGTGTTGTCGCAGGTTTAAAAGGAAAAGGTATATTAAAGGTAGAAACTGTCGTGTTCAATGTTATATGGAATTAGTATAAAATGTGTAACTGTAGATTAATTACCTGTATATCGAGTAATAATGGCCTTAAGGTTTAGAGAAAAAAGAACCATCTTTACATAATGATAATTAGCATCACACATATGGGAACACCACCACCTCTAAGTTCCCCTCCAAGTCTCTCACCGTCCTGATTTGGAAATATATCGTCATTCCTTCACTGTCGCTAGGTCAAAATCCTGGAACTCCCTCCCTAATAGCATTGTGGGTCAACCCACAGCAGGAGGACTGCAGTGGTTCAAGAAGGCAGTTCACTACCACCTTTTCAAGGGCAACTAGGGATGGGCAAGAAATGCTGGCCAGCCAGCGATGCCCACATGTCACAAATAAATAGAAAAAAAATTTTCTTAGCACATACCACAAAAGCAGCTTATTCTGATATGTTATGCAGAACATCTATTCTTCAGCTGATTGATATTCTGGTGGCTTACTGTCTTTGTTTGCAGGGATGCCATCAAATGTTTTAATTCAGAATCATGCAGTTCTCACTGACTTGGAAAGGCTTTTGTGCAAAATCTGTCCTTGAAACCCATTGTCTACTGGTAACACAATCTCAGCATGTCTGCTTCAATCAATAATGTCAAAAAACAGGGTTGTGTAATTCAGATGTAAATAGCATTCTACTAAACTGAAAATGGCTATACAGTTAATATTGAACCTATTTTTATTTCTGAATCCTTTATCCCTCCCCCTGAGGGGAAATTTACATTGAAAAACATCTTGATGTTAAAGCCACTTCTACTAGCAGTTTTTTCAGTTTTCAATCTTTCCAATTCACTTTTTTGTGTTCCAACAATTGCACATGTACGAATACAGAACAGTCTGCCACTCAGTGCTTTGTTATTCTGGAATGGTGATGTTTTTACACTGTTTTGTTATAGATTGAACTTCCTTCATTGGATCAGAACATTTTAGTGGAGAAGGTCACTAACTTCACTATTCCTGTATCATTCTGGTGAGGAGTCTGGTGGTGGTGTTGCAATTGTGGAGGGAGGAGGGGGTTTTGGGGTCCTAGATTGTACATATTGGTAACTTCATTGAAGGAATTAGTTTGAGTATAAAATAGGAAGTCCTTTTCAGAATAAAAATAACTTCACTTTATAAACTCAGCTGGATTTTTGCTGAGCAGGGGATGAATTAGGAGTCCTTTATGAAATACTCCATAGAGGCCAGTATCCCGACACCAAGTCATCCCTTTATTTACGTGGAATGCCCTTTACACTGATCCAGCTCCCTCAGAACCAGCTCTCAGTATGAACAGCATGTCTGACACTCCTGTTCTTGTCTGTCAGTCAAAGCTCCCCAGTTGGACCAGATTAATAGGCCCAATCTGGGAACTCATATTCTATAAGGTCCATTTTGCTGACCTCATTACGATCATTACATCCCTCCCCCTCTGAGAGCAAGGACATAGGCCGTTCTTTCTTTATAGCTCCTCCTGGGGCACTTAAGATCACGTTCCTCCCACTCTGCCTTTCATACTTATGCCGTATAATGCACAGTAGCTCACCTCTTGTGCCCAGAGCATCACAGAAGAAATTCATTCTCTTCTTCAGGCATAAAGGCATCAAGGTGGTGACATCTGACATATCTATCTCAGAGTCCGAAGTATCTTTAATGTTTGATGGAGAGGGAGAATCAACGGGTTTCAGAACAGTCAGAAAGACAGTCGAGTCGGACATGTTTTGCTCCAGCGCTGTTTGTGAATTTGCAGCCTTCATATGGTCCATGTGCTTATTCAGGACTGTTGCACCTACCTGAATTTTATGTGTCAGTGGACTGGACCTTGTATCAATCATGCATCTTACCCATGCAGGCCATTACCATAGTTCCTACACCAAACTTTGTTCCCTGAACTAAGTTGTCTCTCTCGCTTAGCAGAGTCTTGTGTCCGGTGCTGGTGTTCCTGCTGCCATTTCACCCTCCTGCCCAGGTCCAGGATGATCTGATTTAACCTGGTGCAGAGTCTTCTCCCCATTAGCAACTTTTCTGGAACTATCCCTGAAGCATGATGGGTGATCTTATAATCAAATAAGAACAGGGACAATGAAGCTGTAGACTGTTCCTTTAAGTCTGCCTTTAAAGTTTGGACTGCGCTTTCTGCTAAACCATTGGATGATGGATGGCTTCTAGCTGTCCATATATGTTGAGTATGATTCCCTCAAAATCTCTGGTGGTAAATAATGTCCTATTATCTGTGATCAACACTTCTGGGAGTCCATTTATTGCAAAAGATGCGTGCATTTTTCTATTATCGCCCATATGTTTGATGAATGAACTCTATGCATGTCCAGCCACAATTGTGAAGAACATTGAGCCCAAGAAAAGGCCTGCTTAGTTAATATGTAATTGAGTCAAGGGTTTATCTGGCTGTTTTCATGAATGTGGGGTTGCTGCTGCTGGTGGTAATCTGTGTTCTTGTTGGCACTGCTCCACCAACACAGCTATGTTTGCATCCAATCCTGGCTACTAAACATAACTTCTCACCAACATCTTCGTTTTGGAAACCCCTGGATGATCCTGTTGGAGTTTAGCCAATATCTGGCAGAGTCCTTTGCTCAGAAAATTCACTATTGCTCCCTGTAATAATATGCCATCCTCTACTCTGATCTGGTCTCTCCAGGTCCAAAAAGGTTTCAATCTGATTGTGACAGCCTTTGGTTTCCCACATCACCACCATCTGTTTCAGTTTTGCCAGGACTAGATCTTTCTGCATCCAATGTCTGATATTGTCAGCTGTGACTGGAAGTGCGTCCAGAAAATTTGACACCATTATGAACTCTTCCAGTGGCGGTACCACTAGTGGTGTAACTGCCAGGGAGTGGCGGCTGAGTGCATTCACATTTGCTATTTGGCCTCCCAAATGGTTTTCCAATGCATAATTATCTGCACTTAGCATTAGAGCCCACTGCAGAATTCAGCCTGAAGCTATGCCTTATCCTCTTTAAGATGACCTTGCAGGGGTTTGTGGTCTGTTATTAATACAAATTTACATTTGTAAAGATATTGGTGGAACTTCCTCCCTCTAAATATGATGCCAAACCTTCCTTCTCTATCTGGGCATATTTATGCTCTGCATTAGCCATCCTGAATGCAGATACTAATGGATGTTCCTCTCCATTGGGCCACCTATGAGCTAATACTATCCCAATGCAGTAACAAGAAGTATTGCATGTCAATGCCAGATCTTGCTTGGATCATAGTGTACCAACATCTTAGAGGATGATAGCTACTTCTTTCCTTCCCTGAAAGCTATGGTTTGGCTTTGTGACCATTTCCTGACCCTTTTTTAAAACAGTTTTAGCAAAGGTGTCAGGTTGGAGGCTGGGTTATGTATGAACTTTCCATAATAATTCACCAGCTTGAGACCCAAGCTGCTGTACAGATTTGGGAGCCAGGGCATCCTTAATCACCCTCACCTCATCTTCCAACAGGTGTAACCTAGTCTTGTTGACTCTTTAGCCCATGAATGTGGGGTTGCTGCTGGAACAAACTTGGGTGCCTGGGTGCCTGGAACACACATTTTTCCTTTCTCAGGTGTGTGCCCACCTGGGAAAAACTTCTAAGGACTATCTCAAAGTTCCCTAAGTGCTCCTTATTGGTCTTCCTTTTTATTGGCACATCATTGAGATAAATGGGGTAGACCTCATAAAATATTCTCTATAGTCCACTGAAAAATTGCATAGGTTGATGATACCCTGTACGGCAGTCTCGTATAGTGGTAGAAATCTTTATGGATATTAATTGTAGTATACTTCTGGAATCTTTATCTAACCACAATTGCACATACGCATGGCTCATGTCCAGCTTCGTGAAATGCAGCCCTCCTGCCAACTTTGCGTATAAATTCTCCGCGGGACGGAGTGGGTTTTAATACAGCTGTGAAAAACGGTCTACCATTTGTTTCAAATTCCCACAAAGGCAAACTGACTGTCAGGGTTCACAATCAATATGCCCAGTGCTGCCCACTCTGCAAACTGAACTGGTTTGATGATTCTTTCGCTTTTCAGTCTTTTGACTTTTGTCTCTACTTCTGCCTGTCAGGCAAAAGGCACTGGGTGGGCCTTGCAGAATCATGGAATTGCTTCCTGGTCAACATGCAAGGTGGCCTTTGCTCCTTTGATAGTCCCTAGACCTTCATGAAAGACTTCAGAGTATTTAATTAGGACCTCACTCCGGCAGCCATTTTCTAATCAAAGTATGTTGAGCCAATCTAGGTGAATCTTCCTCAACTAATTTTACCCCTTCAAGCTTGGGCCCAAGCCTTTTACTACAACCAGTGGTATCTGAACCAACTGCTTCTCATAGGAGGTCAGAACCGAAGTTGTACCCTGAATCTGTGAAGGTGCCACAATATAGGCTTTCAGTCTAGCCGAGGTCTTGTGCAAATTTAAGGTTTGGAGTCCAGACTGAATTTTGTTAAAGACTGGTTCTGTGATCACAGATATGGCGACACCGGTAATGATCTCCACTAGAACTAGGTGACCATTTAACCAAATGTTTATTTTGATTGGTTCTGATTTCGATGTTGCAAAACAATTTAACTGTCCCGAACCAGATGTAGGTGGACTCTCCAGGAGTGCACTCTCTTGGATACCCACCTACAAGTTCTCTTACTCAATTTAGGTCGAATGGGACTCTTCTGCTGTCTTGAGTCCATATCAACAGCAACTACAATGGCTTGCTGGACAGGATCCTGAAGAAAATTTTAACTGTTTGGCCGAGGCGTGGCACTGTTTTGGGTATTGCTGCAGGCTGACCTAGCATTCCTCTTTTTAGGACATGTTCTGAGTGGGGCTATGTAATTGCCTTCACTCAAGTGGTGTTCCCCAAGCTCAAGTCAGACTGGTGAGGTGTCCACTTCCATCAGAATACGGTACAACTCATATGCTCCACTTGCTGCATTTTCCAATGATAAAGCCAGTAATAGTGCCTGTTTGAAGTCCAGTTAGCCTTCAGCTAGAGGTTGCTATTGCATGGTTACATCATTAATCCCACTCTCGTCGCCAGTGAAGTAACTCCCCAGAGGTTGGCATTCTTCACCAAAACACTCTTTATTTACACATGGAGAGTCTTTGACACTGATCCAGCTCCCTCAGAGCCAGCTGTCAGTGAACAGGATGTCTAACATTCCTGTTCTTTTCTATCAGTGATGGGTCCCTGATTGGGCCAAACTAACAGTCCCAACAGCAGAGGGGATGCGTAGTCCTAGGGCAGGCAACGGCCTAGTGGTATTATCACTAGCCAGTTAATCCAGAAACCCAGATAAAGTTCTAGGGATCTGGGTTCAAATCCCACCATGGCAGATGGTGGAGTTTGAATTCAACAAAATATCTGGAATTAAGAATCTGATGAAACCATGAATCCATTGTCAATTGTCAGGAAAAACCCATCTGGTTCACTAATGTCCTTTAGGGAAGGAATCTACCATCCTTACCTGGTCTGCCTACATGTGACTCAGACCCACAGCAATGTGTTTGACTCTCAACTGCCCTCTGGGCAGTTAGGGATGGGCTATAAATGCTGCCTGGTCAGCGACACCCTCAGCCCATGAATGAATGAAGAAAGAAAATTGTCAATTTTGAAAGTTGGGAAAGGATTATTTATCTTTACTTCAGTTGGTGAAATAAATGTTTGTTTTAAACAAGAGATTACCGCTTGTGGAACTTTATTTTTCAAGTGGAATAAAAGCTTCATCTGGATAACCAGAAGTATTTATCAACAAAAATAGTTATCAGTCCATCAGGCTTGCAAATCCAAGGGTTATCAGTGCTTCCTCCCTGCTACCCTTCCCAGTTTCCACCACTTTCCAACCTTATGCCTTTGGAACTTCACAACCCAGAAGCCTTTCTCCAAACTTCTTTCAGCCAATGGCATGATTTTACTGGTTTACGGCCACTTCCTCCTCTAGAGAAGTGAAACTGACCATGTTGGCTTGATCACTTCTAATCCTGGCACTTTCCTTGGCATTATGGATTGTCTTCTCCTGGAAGGGAGATGTAAAGGATATGTTCCATGTCAGCAGTCAATATTTCCTAATGCTACTAACACACACACACACACACACACACACACCACACACACACACCCTTCTGCATGGATTCATCTCTGAATGATCACATATTCAGTCTGGCAGATTATAAGATGTCATTTGTTTCATATGCCAGTCTAGAACAGGTTCTTTTGATGGCCCCCACAGCTATTGACTTCCACTGTGACCTGTACCTAGGCAGATTTGGTCTGACTGTGAGGTTTCATCTTACCATCAGAAGGCATAAGGACCTCACAGCACAGAGTAGAGCTCACCAGATTTAACCTTCAAACCATGAGAGTCTTTGGTCTGAATCTTCCAACAGCTACTTTCTCATAGGAACGTAAGAGCATAAATAGGAGTAGGTCATTCACCCCCTTGGCGCCTTTCTGCCATTCAATTAATTCATGGTTGTCCTTTTAAGACAATACCATTTCCCTGCGCTATCCCCAAAGACCTTGATGTTTGTAGTATGTAGAAATCTTTTGATCTTAGCCTTGAACATACTCAATGACTAAGCCCTCCAAAGATCCATCACTCTCTGATTGAAGAAACTTCTCCTCAGCTCAGTTGCAAGTGAGCTTCCCATTTTCTCTAAGATATGTTGTGGACCCACCCAGGCAGATATAACATATTTCTTGTGTTTACCCTGTTGAGCATTGTAAGAATGCTGTAAGGTTGAATGAGATCACCTCTCATTCTTCTATGCTCAGAGAATAAAGGCTCAGTCCATTTAATTTTTCATCAAAAGACAATTCCTCCAGCCTAGGAGTTAGTTGGGTGAATGTTTGTTACACTGCTCCCATTGAATGTATATTTTTCCCTAAGGGATCAAAAGAGGTAGCACTGTGGCTCAGTGGTTAGCACGGCTGCCTCACAGCACCAGTGACCAGGGTTCGATTTCTGCCTTGGGCGACCGCCTATGTGGAGTTTGCACATTCTCCCCGTGTCTGCATGGGTCTCCTCCAGGTGCTCCAGTTTCCTTCCACAGTCCAAAGACGTGTAGGTTAGGTGGGTTGACTATGCTGAATTTCCTATAGAGTCTAGGGTGGGAAATGCAGGGATAGATTAGGGGGTAGTCTGGATGGGATTCTTTTCGGCAGGTTGATGGGGACTTGATGGGCCAAATGGCCTGTTTACACACATTAGGGATTCAATGACAGTCTATGTGGAGTTTGCAGGTTCTCCCTGTGTCTGTGTGGGTTTCCTCCAGATGCACTGGTTTCCTCCCACAGTCCAAAGACATGCAGGTTAGGTGGACTGGCCATGCTAAATTGCCCATTGTATCCAGGGATGTGTAGGTTAGGTGGGTTAGCCATGGGGATAGGGTGGGTCTGGATGGGATGCTCTTTGAAGGTCCACTGTGGATTCAATGAGCCGAATGGCCTGCTTCCACACTATAGGTGTTCTAAGAAAACCACACACAACAGTTCAGGTATGTCTCATCAAGGCTCTATATAATTAAAAACAGAGAAAGGGCAGTTGACTCTTCAGCCTATCAAATCTCCTCCATCATTTAATATGATCATGGCTGATAAAACACTTCAGTGCCTTTAATATACACTGTCCCCATAACTACCTATGCCATAAAAAATCAGAAATCAGAAACAAATTGCAAAATAACACTTACTGTCTACAAAGTCAGTTTTCATTCTGTATTGTCTAACAACAAAGTGAAGTTTCATCTCAGGTTGACATTTGGAGAATTGAAAATGGATCTGTGAATTTTTAGAATATTAGTATGTGGAGGTACTGAGAATAAAAATAGGAGAGTTGTAAAGTATATTGCGCTGGTTGGATTTTCAAAAGGCTTTAACAATTGCTAAGACTTTTATTTACAACAGTAGATTATTTGAAATTGTGAATAAGGTTAAACTGAGATTTAGTGGATAAATTGCTGTCAGAAATAAAAATAGAATCTCATAAGAATATACTTTTAAAGTCATTACAGAGCATTCAGAGTTAAAAGGAGGAAAATTTGAAATCGGTGTGCTATTCAATTAGAAACGAAAGAAAAAAGAGTTTGAGGGAAAAAGAAGAGTGAAATGGAAAGAGTGGAGAATGAAAAAGAATGGGAAAGAGAACTGGAAATAAGAAAGCTTGAATTGACAAGAGGGGACAAAGAAAATGAAAGGCGGATAGAATGTGACAGAAGAGTGGAATAACTTGGACAACATGGTTTGACTACAGAAAAGCTTAGAGTAAGGGAAGAAAAGGAAGTAGTAATAGTAGTTATTCAAAGGATGATTCTGATTCAAGTGAGGGATTGGATTTAATTAGAAAGTTTGTTTAGTGCTTACTTTTACAGAGGATGGAGTTGGAAGATATTTCACATCATTTAAAAAGCCAACAGTGGAACTGAAATAGCTGAAGAATGCTTGGACCTTATTTTACTGATCGGCTTACCGGGTTCTGAATGTGTTTTCTCAAAGGAAAACATGTTTCCTTGCTTCTTCAACAAAATCAGCCAGCAACAAGTCCACCCCTTATCTGACTGATGGATTGAGTGTTCAATGCTTCTCACTATCAACTGCCTGCCTCTCCATCTTCGCTAACAACGCAAACCAAAAAACTGGCAGCCTGCGATTAGCCAGGAAAGAGGATGGGCAGAGGTACACAAGGGCTAACAGCCCATTAGTTAATGCTAAAGTCAAAGAGTTTGTGCTAAGAAAGTGACGTGAAACAAACAGAGATTTGCAGCCTCTAAGTAAGTGCACCCCATGTAGATGTGTTTGTATGTGACACTGTGCGCAAAGCAGCCGAGAAGAAGCATTCAAGTCATAAGTGTCCCTAAGCTTCAAACTTAAGTGTTGAAGTGTTGGTGAGTTGGTCTCAGAGCAGGCATGGCAATGTGGTGAGGCTGGTGGTTTGCTGATTTCGACTTACATGGTCAAAGGATTGAGGAGGATAGTGGCTATGGGGCATGCACGGATGTTGCTCTGAAGAAGCAGTTGGATGATGCCAGGATAAGCATTGGGTGAACATCAGCTGCAAGGTACCTGCTCTGATTTCCATGTTGTGCAGTCAAGTTCCTCAGTGAAGGAAATGAGAATTGGAAGTGCAATATAAATAAGATGATTTGGCAGCCTAATGAGATGCAAATGATGGAAATATAAATAGCTAGGACTCACTGTTGAGATTCTGAAGTCATGTTTTGAGGCGTGAATGGGAACATAGAAGATTTCTTGCCATTGAGATTCTGATACTTTTTCATCTTCATCATATTTTCCCACCTTTCTCATCATTGCTTATACCACAGAGGGAAAATTTCCACCCTGACTCTTTTTTAAAATATTGTTATTGACTAGGGGAATTGGTACATTGCCCTGAAATGTTGTTTCCTTCCTGGCGAAATTGAGGCCAAACAGGAAATAGCCCTTACGTAGTCAACCATTGCTCACTTATGGGCGAGAACGCAGGAAGGGGTGGATAGGTTAGCCTAGGCCTTGTGTACTTCAATGTAAAGCTGCAGGCGCGTTAGGGCAGGCAGGAGGGTGGTAGGAAAGCCATATGAGAAATTTTAGAGCCTCTCCTCAGAAACCCACCAGTGAAGGACGATAAAAATCTTTCCCTATCTTTCAGATAGATTTTCAAGCCAAGGCTGAATTTGCCTTCTGAAGTGGCTCCACTAGGAAGACGGGAGTGTGGAGGGAAGGAGGTGGGTTTTCCTGTCTGCCTTGACAAATATTTACACTTCAATCAAGAAGACAAAAGAGAAAAACACCATATTGCTGTTTTCAGAACAATGCTATGCATAACTTGATAGCCGTAGTTCTGCAAACTACAGCAGTGGTAACACTTCAAAAATTCATAATTGGTTATACATTACTTTGACATCAAGAAAATGTCAAATTCTTTATATATTGTATAAATGTAACTTCCTGTTTAAATTCCATCAACTTGAGTACCATATCCTGGGGCTGCCAAAAGACATGAAGTTTTAGCAGAATTGATCTGCCCTCTAAGGCAAAAATCTTGTGCACTGCTGCCATCCTCTCCAAATGGAAGCCTTGCTGATATCACATGTTTTTGTGTAAATTAACTGACATAAATTCACATTGTATCACTCTGTGGTACAGCAGCTCCATGCAATAATGCAATACACAAATCGATAGCCTGCAGCACAAAAGACATGAAAGGACCACAGCAGCACTTTTGAGATGATGAAAGGTACATCCTTCTTTGATGTAATGGTCTTCCATGTTTAAAAAAAAGTCCTGACAAAATTTCGAAAGCCACAGAGCATTTCCAAACTATGACCACTGTTCCTTCAACCAGAAGTATCATAAATGTTCAGGTAGATAAAAACTTTAGTCTTCTGTCCAACCCATCATGAAAACATCCATCTCCACAATATCACCCAATTCCATCTCTGTCTTTTGCTCATGTCCTCTTGCATACAATTGCTCCCTCTAGGCATCTGACAAATTGACCCTCTGTAACCTTGAGCTCATCCAAATCTCTGCAATCTACACTGACCCAGTTTAAAATTTTTACCTTTGTTTCCAAATCCCTCAGCTTCATGCCTCCCTATCTCTGTTTCCTTCTGCAGCAACAACATATTGATGTTTATATAATATCACCCTCTTTAGCATTCCTGATTTTAATTACTCCATCAGTAAGATTTTAAGCCAAGGCTACATCTATCCTCTGAGGTGAATGCAAAAGATCCCATGGCTCCATTGGGAAGTCAAGGAGGTGGTGGTGAGGTTCTCCTGGGTGTGTTAATGTTTCCACTTCAATCAAAAAGACAAAAAAAGAGAATACCCAGAAATCAACCATATTGTAGGACAATACTGTGCAGCCATAGTTCTGAAAATTACAATAGTAACAGCAATTCGAAAATGCATAATTGGTTATACATTACTTTGACATCTTGAAGTGCTAAAGAAATATATCTTTACTTTCTGTTGTAATTTTATTTAATTCCATGACCAACAATAGCCATGTCTTCAGTTACAAGACTGTAAGCTGTGACATTCACTCCATAAAACTCTCTACCTTTATTTCATATTTTAAGATAGATTTTAGAATTTATTATGCAATAAAGAGTTAATTATACCTTTACTATATCTATTGAGCATATCTATAAGGAACTATGTCATATTGACATTAGATCACAAGGAACTAGAGACTGAGTGTTTAGGGTTTCAGGAGGCACATTCTTTTTTCGTACTTGTATGGAGCAGTGTTTAATATTACTTGGCAATGTTCACTCATAAGTACAGACCTGATCTGCCTACAGGATAGCAGCTGTAAGCCGGTCTATGGAACAAGGGAAAAATGTTGAGGAGCATGAGAAGTGAAGACCAAATACAGCAGAGTGCTTTGGTTGAAGAATGAGGTGAGCCTAGCCGACCAAGCTCAAAGTGGAGGAAACCCTGAAGAAAAACTCCGCAGTGACAGAAAGCAGCAAATGACAGATTCCGAGGTCTGCCATGGAATTGAACCATGGAGAGGGAAAGGCCACATGAAAGCTGTAAAAGCACAGTAGAAAGGCCACAGCAGGGAATGTGTCAAGTAACAAGAAAAAATCAATTGGGAGTAATAAATTCTTGTGTAACAGAAAACCTTACGAAGGGGGGAAACTGCATAAGAGAAGAAACTCACACAATAGACCATGTAGAGAGAGTCTGCACAAAAGCCGAAAAAGTGTGGGAGAAAATTGAAGTATTTTGGTCACTTTAATCACATGGCAAATACACAGAGGATGGAAACCTTCTTACTTTTATCAGGCCCTCTAGAGAGCATGGTAATCCCTGACCAGGTTGTGTATGGGGTACAATGGCACCAATAGTTTATCAGATACTGTACTGTCAATCCTAAGCCAGACAAAGGCCAGATCAGCATATTATTGCATAGTGGTAGTGCCAATGCCATTCTCACCAGATAAGATATTGCAGAAGAAAGTGCAATGCATGATGATGCACTTAAAGCTTTTGACTCCATCACTTTAAGGTAGGACCTCAATATAGATCAGGCAAAGTTTAACAGTTCATCCAGGAACCAGAGGAACCCACTGATACCAGCTCATGGAGAATTACCAATACAAATCCTTGAGAGCTGGGTTGAAATGGTACTTACACTGTAGTGGGCATGAGGGATGAAGCTTTAGCAGAATTTTTATAATCCAAAGAAGAGTTTAGGTTACCACAGCAGTGCAGGTCATCTGACAGAGTGAATTTCACAAAAGAACAGACTTCTACCTGATGGGGCAGAGAGTTTCCCTGGGATCAGTTCACTGTCTTTAACTTTGTTAACCTGAGGGTTACTAACACACTGGTTCTAGAGTAGCCTCAGTACTAAGAGGCTTACTCCTGTTATTGATTCTTATCTGCTTTACGATGGGAAAGGTTTACGTCGGTGCCAATATTGCCCAGATTCCAATGCTACATGCTGCCCATGTCATAGATAGGTTATTTACAAATAGTTGCAGAAATGGCAAGAGCGGATTTCAATCTACAGCAAGAACACCATTCTGGAGAATCTGCTCTGCACTCCTTACAAGGCCAAGGCAATTTATCCTGACTGAAGTAAATTGCAGAAAACTGAATGCAGTATTTTCAATGCGGTCTATTCAGATCTTTATAAATAACTGCGACAGAAATTACAGCCTCTTGTATTCAACACTGCCAGAGTTTAAGACTAACATTCTAATTGCCTCTTAATATTATTTTTGTACCTATTAAATAGATTTTAGTGGTTTACATATCTCAACTCCTAAGTTTCTCTAGCCCTCCACAGTTCTGAATTTCTCAACAACTGGAAATAATCAGATCTACCTTAGGTTTTAAATGGCTGATCTTACACTTTCTCAGCTTCAGTAAAGCACATTAAGCACATAAGTATGACTGTGCATTAATCCTTCAGATATGATTAATTGTGACATTAGAGGACTTTGAAGAATTTCTATCATTCAGCGTGGTGAAGAGCTGTTGAGAAATCTGATAAATCTCAGGAATCTCTTTTGAAGTTGAGCAAATCAAAAAATGTTCACTCTTAAAGCTGTTAAGTGGAACCCTTGACACTTTGTCTATAAAGCTCTGTTATTTGACAAGTTCCTGATATGTGGTGCCCTCTACAATCTGACCCTGTCATATTCTGATTTGGTTAGCTACAAACTATATTGTGAGGCTGTTATCTGATGAAAGTCTGCATTTTTGCTTTTCATGCATCATCCGGAAACTGCAAAATTTAGGGAGGTAAGGTAGTTCAGAGGAGTAGTTTTGATCTCACTTCTATCAGTATTTTCTTTTTAACAACTTTCCTTTATCTTCTTTATCAAAAATCGATGTATTTGACAGCTTGCAAAACAATAAACCCATAAAATATAAGATAACAAGGTGTAGGGCTGGGTGAACACAGCAGGCCAAGCAGCATCAGAGGGGCAGGAATGCTGACGTTTCTGAAGAAAGGTCCAGACCCGAAACGTCAGCTTTCCTGCTCCTCTG
>JAHRHZ010000248.1:68244997-68256460 GCA_024137785.1 Ginglymostoma cirratum
CAGAGGAGCAGGAAAGCTGACGTTTCGGGTCTGGACCTTTCTTCAGAAACGTCAGCATTCCTGCCCCTCTGATGCTGCTTGGCCTGCTGTGTTCACCCAGCCCTACACCTTGTTATCTCAGATTCTCCAGCATTGGCAGTTCCCACTATCTCTGAACCTATAAAATATATCTGTGTCCACTCACGTAAGTGTGAACTGGCATCATTGGAAAATTGGAAATGCTAGTGAATCAGCCATGCTGATTGTGTCAATCCAGTTCACACTACCATTGAGGAAAACAGGAGGGGTTTCCCTTTGCAAAATCTGCCCTTACAGATTAAATTTAGATTCATATCAATCTTAACATTTCTGTGTAAAGCAGTCACTTACCATTTTTATTTTCTACTTGTACTGGTAGCCAGTCACTTGTTTTAGATATATTTACAATACTGTTTAAGAAATGAGAATAGAATTATGAATAAGGATTTTTTGGTACAAGTACTTCTTTTTTTGGTAAATAGCCATGGCTCAGTTGGTAGCAATTTGCCTCTGAATAACAAGTTTCTCATTTTAAGTCCTTTCCCAAGACTGGAGTCCAAATATTGACTCTTGCATTTCAGTGCAGTGTTGAGGGAGCAATGCACTGTCAACAGGGCTGTCTTTTGGATTAGATATTAAAGTGACATGTCATCTACCTACTATATAAATATTAAAGATACTGTTGTACTATTTCAAAGAAGAGCAGACAAATGATCCATCGTGTCCAGGTTAGTACTTGTCCCTTAATCAACAACACAAAAAGAATGAGGTTATTTGGTCATTGTAACATTGCTGTTTGTGGGAATTTGCTTAGCATAAATTACAGCAGTGACTATACCTCAAAAGATGCTTAGTTGGCTGTGAAGCACTCCAAGATATCTAGTGGTTGTGAAAAGTGCCATCACAATGCATGATTTTATTCTTTTAGTAATGACAGCTTAAATAGAAATCATTGTAGCAGGAAGTTCCTGTTTACCAAAGCCCCAGCTTCACATATCCATGACGTACTATCACATAAATAAAGAACAAGTGAGTACTTGAGGTCATATAGAGACAGCTTTAATATCTATTGCTGCTGTGCATGTTACCGGAAATTATTACTCTTGAGGTTTATTACAGCAGTTGATTTCTGTTGCCAAATTTTGGTGAGCAATGGCTTTATCTGTAGGTACAAAAACAAAGTTGCTGGAAAAGCTTTGTCTGTAGGCTTGGCTAAGTAGGTTATGTCCTTGCTTTTGAGTCATGAGGTCGTGTTTAAATTGCAGTAAAGGATGTGAATCTCTAATTCAGGCTTTAACACTTCAGGGAAGTACTTTGTTATCACCATTTAGATTAGAAATTGAACCCATTGTTCCTGCCAACATTTCTCAGTAAAACAATACCATGAAAAACAAATTCGCCACTCATTTATCACATTTTCCATTTATCAGACTTTGTCACGTGCGACCTGTATGTTATGTTTGTCTAAGTAAAAGGAATGACTGATTTTGGACTGTGAAATATTTGAAATCTTTCGAGGACAAAGGCAGTATATGAATGTAAGCCATGCTCCTTTTTTCTTTGGATTATTTGAACCAAGTATGCCTGGTCACTTCCTTAATTTTTTTTATTCGTTCACAAGATGAGGGCATCACTAACTAGGCAGCATTTGTTGTCCATCTCTAATTGCCCACAGGACAGTTAAGAGTCATTCACATTGTGGTGGGTCTGGAGTCACATGTAGGCCAGGCCAGGTGACGATAGCAATTTTCTTCCCTAAAGAACATTAATGAACCAGATGGGATTTTCCTGACAATTGACAATGGTTTCATGGTCATCATTAGACTCTTAATTCTAGTTTTTTTAAAATTGAATTCAAATGCCACCATCTGCCATGGGAGGATTCAAACCTGGTTACCCAGAACATTCCCCTTTGTCTCTGGATTAATAGTCCAGCAATAACACCACTGGAATAGTACCTCTCCTTATATCATCTGTGATGAAAAAGAAACTTTAATGGTGTTGTGGATGATAATAAGCTACAGAATTCAAACCAGAATGCTGATATAATTAAACAATACTTTGTTACCTAAGGACAAACTCATTCAACTGTTCCAAAATATAATTTTGCACGCCTTTGTGTAATGCTTTTGCTCACGACACACCCACCAATGTTTTCTTGCACATCTTGATTCCCTGGATCTCATTATCTAAACAGGTGAATATTAAAATCAGAGATAAAAGGTACTGCAGATGCTGGAGAATCCGAGATAACAAGGCGTGGGGCTGATGAACACAGCAGGTCAAACATCATCATAGGAGCAGGAAAACTTGACGTTTCGGGCCTAAACCCTTAAAATCAGTCTTGTTCTTCCAAAACGTCAAAAGCTTTTGACCTTTTGTAGAATTGGGTATCAAAAGAAGCTGAAACGTGCAAAATATTCACTCACTAATGAACTCAACATTATGAGCAAAAAAATAAACTTACTTGCTACATTACATTGCTGCAGGTACTACTTGGTATATGCGATTAATAACAATGTTTTAATAGCTAGGCTGAATCATCAACGATATCAAATTATTTCAGATCATATGGGACTGAGTGAAGAAGATTCTAGTGAAGTCCTGCTTCATCATGTCTCTGTACAGTGTGTAAATAGTTAATGTGGGTGCATTAGTTTCCACCAGTGTCCAATTCTCATCTGTATAACGCATCTATAATCCAAATGCAAAATTTACATAACTACCATATCTAATAATTATATTTAATACATTCCATTGCAAAATATTAGGTTTCCTAATTCCTCTCTCCTTCCCCCTCATCATGAACAAGCACACACAAAGCTTGTTCCATCTGAAGAATATAGGGAATTAACAATAGGTTTAATATTCTCTGAGCACAAGTCAACTCTTTGGTTAGGGACTAACTGTAAGATTAAGGATTAACTGGAAGCTGTTACCTTGCAAGCTGCTACCCTGAGTCAGAAGCTCAGTTTTTCTCATTTGTTGTAGGGGGTGGGGTTGCAGTATTAAAGTGATAAAGTCACTGGATTAATAACCCAGAGGCCGAGGAAGACACACTGGGGACATGGGTTCAAATCCCACTATAGCAGCTGGTGGCATTAAATTCAAATTGAACTGTAAACTAGTCTCAATAAAGATGAAACAAAAGCAGAAATTGTCGGAGAAACTCAGCAGGTCTGGCAGTATCTGTGAGAAGAAAGCAGAGTTAACATTCCAAGTCTGGTGAGTCTTCATCACAACTGTTGGTAACCAGGCATAACTGGCATTTATGCTGAAGCCGGGGAGAGGTGGAGAGAGAGAGATATGATAGGGATAGGTAAATAAGGTGAAAGTAAATAGCAGGCCAGGAAAGCTGAATAAGACACAGAAAGAGCCAAGATGTGAACATGGATTAGCTGCACTGAATGCAATCCATATATTGTGATAGTGGGCCTAGGAGTATGTGAGAACTGGTGACTGAGCTAAAAACAGGCCATGTCACAACAGGACCAGTGTAGGATGGGTTAAAAAAAGGATTGAAACAGGCTCTAAAGTTATTAAACTCGACGTTGAGTTCTAGAGGCTACAGGGTCCCCAAGCAGAAATGTGATGTTGCTTGTCCAGCTTGTGCTGAGGCTTGCTAGAACACTGCAGCAAGCCTGAGACAGAGATGTTGGGCCAGGGAACATGGTGTTGTGTTGAAGTGGCAGGAAAGTGAAATCTTGAAGTCATTTTTGTTGACAGAGCATAGGTGTTCAGTAAAGCGATCACCCAGCCTGTGTTTCATCTCCCTATTGTAGAAGAGACCACATTGTGAACAGCCAATACAATAGACTAGATTGAGTGAAGCAGAGGTGAATCGCTGCTTCACCTGAAAGGTTTGTCTGGGGCCTTGGGTGATGAGGAGGGAGCAGGTAAATGGGCAAGTATTACACCTTCTGTGATTACACGGGATAGTGCCATGGAAGTGTGGGGAAATGTTGGGAATGGAGGAGGAGTGCCCTAGAGGGAACGGTCTCCGCAGAATACTGACAAGGGAGGGACGGGGAATATGCATTTGGTTATGGCATCCCATTGAAGGTGACAGAAATAGCAGCTTACAATGATTTGAATGCGGAGGCTGGTGAGGTGGTAAGCGAGGACTGGAGAACCCAATGGGAGGGAATGGGTGAGGGCAGAAGTGTGGAAGATGGATCTATCATGGTCAAGGGCCCTGTCAACAACAGTAACAATTGAGGAAACAGGTGAGCATGTCTAATGCCCCCCCCCATACAGAAGGTGGCATTGTCAGAACATATGAGACAGAGACAGGCAAACTGGGAAAACGGGATGAAGTCCTTACAGGAAGGAAGGTATGAGCATGTATATATGAGGTCACAGTGGGAGTTATCTAGTCCCAAATTAATTGATGTAAGGAGGCCATGATGGCTACAGCATGATGCATAAATTGTCCTCTCCCACCCAAAATTCAGGAGAAACACTGCACACAACTGATAATGCAGGTCCTTAATCTGCCTTGGAGGTGACCACCAAAGAAGCAGAAATTTACAAAATCTTAATAATGCCCACTGGGAAGGACAGCCATTAAATACCAAGTTAGAACGCATCACTAAATAATCAGTATAGCTCTCAGGTCTTTCTACCTTGTATGATGTTCATGAAAGTTGCAAAAAAAAGGCCAAGGAGGAAACAAAAATTGAATATGAGTAGACAGTGAGATGTCACTGATACAGCTCCTTCCCACCAGTTACAGGATGAAATGATTATTCTTAGTTACTGTTCTTAATGGATTAACATTTAAACTGCACTCTGAAAAGCAAGCTGCAGGCTAGATAGAAATTTTACCTGTTGTGAAAGGAGGAACAATTTGAAATTTGCCTGTTACTAAAACAGTGAAAAAGCAGATTCAAATAAGATATAAAGTGCAAAACGTGCAGCCTGGAAAACTGGATGTAGTTTCTAAACCAGAGAAACCTGCAAACCCATGTCTAAACACAAGTTTCAAAGTGGAATATAGCATTTTGACACAATGTAAAACAGTTAGCTGGTTTACTAGTTCCTTTTTTTGTTAGCACCCAAGTCAAATTCTCCTTTGCCGCTGGAGGTAAGCGAACAACACTTACTGATAGTGTAAAACAGCAGGGGTTGTGAGACTGTGGGTCGTAGCCTCCACTACAGTTGCAAAAGCAGTGAAAGGATTTGAAAGCTCCTCCTCCTTGGAGACTGCACCCTTCACTGGCACCAATGCCCAAGCAGCATCCAGCCTTCCCATTGCCCGACTCATCCCTTTGTCTCTTGCTCTTTTTCTAGGTCATAGTCTCCTGCCTGTGGCTGCTTCACTGAAACTTTCATCACCAGGGTACGTGGAGAGCTTGTCTGAAATCTCAGTGGCCAGTAACTGCCTGATGCTAATATTCCATGCTTGCTTAAAACCCATTCGACTTTCGTCATAAAGCTCATTCCCAACTACGAACGGAGTGCTGAAACTTCAACTGCTGTCCTATGGTTTGTCTGAGTCCAACCTGTCACTCTGGCCCTGTGGGACTACCTGGGCCAGAACATCAGACACCTCAGATTTTCAGCATCCATATGTATGTTGGTTTTATTAACAACAGATATTTGTGTCTAGCTGTTTGGAAGCAGCAGTACTAAAAATCAAGTCTAAGTGGATTGCAAATCCGTACATATTTAATCTCAAATGAAATTTTATTTTATTAAAATGTATTCCCAGCTGCTTCACTTAATGATTAGATTCTTTGCTGCAATCAGGAATTCCTGGAAATATCAATGGGATCACAAGTTTCTTGCTATAGCATAGAGTTTGCTTGAAGAGTGCAACAGCAAGATCAGGCTAAAGCAGTAGTCAAATGAGGAATGAAGGGTCATCACAGGCAGCACAGTGGCTCAGTGGCTAGCACTGCTGCTTCACAATGCCAGGAACTGGGTTTGATTCCAGCCTTGGGTGATTGTCTGTATAGAGTTTGCACATTTTTTCCATGTCTATGTGGGTTTATGCTGGGTGCTCCGGCCCTCCCACAGTCCAAAGATATGCAGGTTAGATGGATTGGCCATGGTAAATTGCCTCCAGTGTGCAGGTTAGGGGGATTAGCCATGGTAACTGTGGGAATAGGGTAAAGGGTCTGGGTCTGGATGGGATGCTGTTTGGAGAGTTGGTGTGGACTTGATGGGTCAAATGGTCTCTTTCCATACTGTCGGGATTCTATGATTCTAAGTCTCAACATTAACTCCACTTCCATTATGACCAGTGGGAGACAGTAAGAATGGGAATTTAAATGTATGAAAAGGTGTTTTTATGATATTTGATTAACAGATTTAAGTTGTGCTCCTGGGCATAAATTCATTCATATTGTAATTAACAGGATTACACAGACTTATATTGATACTTTGGGTCAGGCAGCAATGTGGGTATTGTGTAAGTCCCATAATTAGCATATTAGTATACTTTTAAAAAACTGCTCAAGATATCATTGCTATAAGATAGCATGTGACCCAAAGGTATATAAAGGTCTCAGATTCATGCTTAACCTTAACCTGAGACACTTGAAACATAACACACTGATTGAAGCATTTACACTTTGTAACTGAATATTAGCTATATATACTAGTGAGCTCTAATAAATGTCTTATGGATCTTTTAATACCATGTTAACCACATTCTAATTTGTTATGTTATGAAGGCTAACATAAGCATTGCAACTTCAGGTAAAAATACGCTGCTGGAGGCAAAATGCACATCATTGTTAGCAGCGTTGGTCATCCATGAAAAAGTCCAAGATCACAGTGTAGACATTTAAAGCCTAATTGAAGATGAACTAGATAGTAACTTTGGATATCAAAGAATTTGCCAAACCAGAATATAGAACTACATTCTTTCTGGTTAAAATCTAAATACTTTCAAGTTAGAAGATCTGCTTTTCTAAAAAGAATGCGCCTGCAGTTCTGATTCTTTTTTAAAAATGTATAGTTAAGTGCTCCTCACAGCTTAGCTGCAAAACCCAGTTGGAAGCATGTACAGCTAAAAAGGGGTTAAAAAAGGTTTTCTGCACTAAGAGGTTTGCCTGCATACAATGGTCAATTTGTTTTGCCATTTATTCTTTCCAATTTGTTGTAAAAATACAAAGACGTCTGCTTGACATCAACATTTCTTCATTTGTTGCATACTCCATCTAGAGGATGAAACCTAAAACTGTAAGCCTGAACTTTTGACATTTAAGGCTGCAGTTCTTAAAACAGCACTTTTAAATAAACTGAGATGAGGGAAGGAGCAACAATGCTGAAAAATAAAGGGAGACAGAGCCAGAGAAGGGAAAAAACAAAAGGAGGGAGAAGTAAAGCTAGTAAAAGCACTGTATGCCATTTCTTAAAAATAAAAACAAAGGGCTCCAATGAAAAATGGAAGGCAAATATTTAATTATGGACTGGGCAACCAATAATATCTTTACTGAAGTACAAATCTTTAAACAATGCATGCAGTTTTACAGCATAAGCAATTGATGACTCTTGAGAAGAGGACTCTGAAAATATTGTTTGCCACCAGCAAAGAAGGGCCTCACAGAATTAATACTTCCAATCTTTCTGTGAATTTTCATAGTGATCCAGAAACAATGTGGAACATTTTCAGAAGCAAGATAACTAAATGATTAACAGACTCCAACTCATATCACGTAGGCTGCAACTCCCAAGACTCTATGATTTTCCAGGCAAGAAAATGTGGCAAACAATTAACAGATTACTTGAGGATGAATGCAATTATGAAGTCATAATGGTATGCCAAGAATAATGACATGCTTTAGGCGCAACCGACGTTGCTACAGTCAACAATGCACACCAAACCAACAAAATCCGGAATACATGCAGTATGTCACACCTACCAAAAAGCCATCCAACTTTTCTGGATTTCTGCAAATCATGTAGCACCAAGGAACATTTGGTACAAGTAAAGGATATCTGGTTCCAAAATCTAAGCCACACTGAAGTATCAACTAGTGACAACAAGCTAGTACAATAGCACAATCCTGAAAGCATGAAACTGTTGAGAAGGCTCACAAAAGCGAACACATCCATGAGGTTCAGAGGCAATCAAATGAAGGGTAAATTTCAGAAAATTAACAAGCTTCCCCATATTATTAACTCCACACAGCGTGTCTTCACTATAAGGCGATGAGAGGCTTTTACAATGACTCGTAATAGATGTCCTGAAAAGGCAGGATGACACACATTAAAAGCTAAACACCTAAAGGAGCTAGTCCTTAAGGATATGTATCTCAATAAGTGGAACTTCATGGTGCAGCCTACAAGACACTACCTCATAGTGTATAAAAAACATGAGTTGCTGGACAAGCTCAGCACGTCTAGCAGCATCTGCAAAGAAAAAATCAGAGTCAATATTCACCAGACCCCAAAACATTAACTGATTTTTTTCTTCACAGATGCTGCCAGACCTGCTGAGCTTATCCAGCAACTTCTGTTTTTGTTCCTGATTGACAGCATCCACAGTTATTTCTGTTTTACCTCATATTGTATAATGATTTGTCAATTCCACACACTGACAGAAATCTGAGTTTTGTGTAAATGCAACACAATGATCACTATTTTTGGTTTATTCCATACCCCAGAATGGTTAATATCTGACAACAGGCTGCTGTTCACAGGCAAATGATGTAAAGATGTGTACTAAGTGGACAGTGACCCATACCACATTATCATTCCACTATACATGTTCAAATGGTCTAGCAGGGCTTATGCAATGTACTGTCAAATCAATGTCATTGAGCAATATAATATGATTTTCATATCGCATTGCTGCATTTTCATTTAATATCAAAGGAGAAGGGTCTATCATTCCCAGAGCAACTTATGTTTGGAAGGTAAGTGTGAACAACCTTGCTCAGCAACCAATTGACTTTGGTAGCTATGTTGTGTTGAGAATCAGTCTCCACAGAAGGGAGGGATATAGTTTGATATGGGTAAAAAAATTATTCACAAAGATTTTGAAAAGTAGGGGCAGATTGTGTGAACAATCCTAGATCCAGACTGACTTGGGCCCCAACTCAAAACTCATTCCAGTACATCAAAAACTGTGCTGGACTGTTTCTTCCTCATGTATGAAAAATGTAATTAATTTTGTTTGTAATTCCCACTCTTTTACCTTCACGTCGTCCATTCCTGACATTTACCCTACTTTTCTGGATTTCTCTTCCTCCATTTCTAGGCTATACGGTAAGATTAATTACAAGCTCAACAGCTCTCACACTACCTCAACTACACTTCCACAAACCCTGCCTTCTCTAAAGACTCCAATCCATTCTTCTTGCTTCGCCATCTGTGTTGTGTCAGTTTTCATGATGCTATCGTTCAACAATGGTGCTTCCAACATGTTACAATCTTCCCCATTTTTGCTGTCTCCTACACACTCCCTACACTCAATGTGATTGGCAAGACCCTGAACCATGTCTAAGCCATTTCCTCCAATTCTGCTCTCGCCTCTTCCGTTTCCTCGCAGAGACACGGTAGGGTTCCCCTTGCATCACTTTCTACCCCACCATTGTCCATATTCAAAGGATTATCCTTTGCCATTTCGAGCACGCTCTGTATCATGTCACCAGCAAATACAAATTTACTTCCCATTCCTTGCCAGCATTCCAAAAGGACAATTCACCCTGCAACACCCTCTTCCACTTTTTTATCATTCCTAACACTTTGGGCCCCTCACATGACACCTTTCTATTTACAACTTCACCAACCAAGGCCCATACACACCTTCCAGGTGAAACAATGATTTACTTGTAATTCTTTCAATCAAGTCTACTCTATTTCATTGCACATATGCATTTGCATCTACTCTGGACAGATCAAACACAAATTGGGCTTTGTAGAACACCTCCACCCAGTATGGAAGCAAAACATGACTTTCCAATCAACTGTCATTTCCGTACACCATCTTGACATCATTCTAACACTTCTGTCCTGGTCTGCTGATAAATAAAAAGCAGAAGGACAGAGGCAAGTGAATTAAAGTCAGTAAATTCAATGTATTAAAACGGAGGTTGCAGGAGTGTGCCATCTTCTAGTCCCACTATTCCACAGGTCACAAAACAGAACACAAAGGGCTGAATCTTCCATATTTTTGACTTGGTGCAAGTTGTGCTGAGTTTTTTGGAGGGATTGTTGCCGTGAGTCCCATTGATATTTAAGAACATGAGAAACAGGAACTAGAATAGGCCTTCAGCCTGACTTGTCTTTCAATAGGATCATGGCTGATCTGACTTTCTTCACATCCACATTCCTGTCCTTCCCTTGTAACCCTCGACTCCCCTACAGATCAAGAATCATCTATTTCAGTCTTAAATATACAGTAGGATTCAGGTCCCACTGCTCTCTGAGGTAAGGAGTTCCAAAGACCCATAACTGTCTGAGAGAAGAAATTCTTCCTCATGTCAATCTTAAATTGAGTTCCCTTTATCCCGAAACTATGTCCTCTGGTCCTAGTATCTCCCAAAAGGGGAAACGTCCTCTCAAAATTCACTCTGTCAAGACCCTTAATAATTTCATATGTTTCAAAGACATCACCCTAGTGAACTTTCTATGAGCTGTTTCCAATGAAATAGTACTTTTCCTTAAATAAGGGGACCAAAACTACTCACAGTACTTCAACTGTGGTCTCACCAGCACCTTGTGCAGTTACAGTGAAACTTCCCTACTCTTATACTTTAACTCCCTTGAATTGCAGCCAACATGCCATTAGCCTGAGGTAATCAGGGAGGCTAATGGAATGTTGGCCCTTATTTAAAGGCAGTTGAAATATTAGAATAGCAAAGTCTTACTGCAACTGTACAAGATGCTGGTGAGATCACATCTGGAGTACTCTGACCAGTTTTAGTCCCCATGTTTAAGGAAAGATATCATTTCATCGGAGGCAGCTCAGAGAAGGGCATATGGAGGCAAAGGTTTAAGCAAAGGCTAAACAGGTTTGGACTCTACAAACTGGAGTTTAGAAGAATGAGGAGTGATCTCAGGAAAGGAAATTTGTGACATAGAATTACAGAATCCCTAGTGTGGAAACAGACGTGTATAAAATCATGAGGGGCATAGATAGAATGAATGCATATAATCTTTTTCCCAGGGATGGTGAATTGCAAACTAGAGGGCACAAGTTTAAGGTGACAGGGCAAAGATTTAAGAAGGACCTGAGGGGTAACTTCTTCACACAGAGTGGTGCGTATTTGGAATGGGCTGCCAGAGAAAGTGGTTGAGGCAGGTACAATAGCAACATGTAAACAAACATTTGTTTAGGTAACAAGCATGGGGCTGGATGAACACAGCAGGTCAAGCAGCATCATAGGAGCAGGAAAACGTGACGTTTCGGGCCTAGACCTTTCATCAGAAACGTCAGGTTGAAGGGAGTTGGGAAGTAAAGGAGGGGTGGGGCTAGTGAAGCTAATT
>JAHRHZ010000248.1:68281322-68304987 GCA_024137785.1 Ginglymostoma cirratum
TCCAGACCTGAAATGTCAGCTTTCCTGCTCCTCTGATGCTGCTTGGCCTGCTGTGTTCATCCAGCTCTACACCTTGTTATCTCAATACACCTTTAAACAAGGTTAAGATGAAAAACTTGTTAGGGAGCAGCGAGTTGCCTATGAAGGCGAGTTATTGCTGGTTAATGACATTATCAACTGTAGATCTCATTTCATTAATATGCAGCTTCCTATACAACTGCCTGCAACGAGTAAATTAAATGCCAATAATTCTCGGCATGGGAGTTAAAGCAGGTAACTAGTAAAAGAACCGCTGTCTTGCCTTGCTGTTTAGCAAAACACAAAGCCAAGAAGCTTGTCATGTTTGTCACCAGTCCTCAATCAAGTTGAGGAAGAAAGTCTTTGGTCAGGGGGTCCCAGCACTGTCAATCAAGCGGAGTCTGATATGACTCAATGGACATGCACATGGTCAGTAAGCAGCTCAGGGCAGACAGAATCAGGATGCTCTACAATCCTGACTCTTTCTTCCCTTTTCTGTTTTCCTTCTGGAATAAGAAAGAAGTAGGTATTAAGGAAGATGCAAGTGGGAGGCATAGCTGTTAGTGCCGGTGCAGGTGGAGAAACATCCCAAGGGAGTGAGTGGTGTCAGGTTTGGATGAAAGACACCAATTGAGGGAAGATGTTGCAGGCAATGGAGAGTAGTGGAGCATGAGCTTTGGTGGGAGTTGAGTGCAGTAGCAGATTATAGTGAGCATGAAGTATTGGAGAAAACATGTGGCACTTGTGCTTGCAGAGAGAAAGCCATTACCTTTCCTCCTATGTTCCCCAGATGGCTGAGACTCCACTGATCTGAGGGAAAACCTCAGACCAGGTTAGCGGAGTCCAGTGTTTTGACCACTTCTGGTCTTTGGCGAAGAAGATATTCTGCATCTGCACCTCTTCATCCAGCCGGACCACTGGGTCCCTGCTGGAAAGACAGGGGCCAATTTTCCCTTGTCTGCCATGTCTGTGTAGGGCAGCTCCAGACAAACAGTGCACAACGGACATTTAAAGGTGGTACCAGCACCAGGAGTGCCAATGAATTTTGGGGTATCCTGGCAGTGTCGGGTTGTTCTGTGAATGGTGCATGATAAGATGGGAATATTTTTGGGCAAGTGCAACCCCACAGAGGCCAGGTAGCTAGTTAAAGGTGGATGAGGTTCATAAGATACAACGTTAGATCTCGCTTAGCAAAACAAGCCAGCTCGGCGAACAAGTCAACAACCTCATCCACAACCTGAGCGACACAGCTTTGCCAAAACTTTAAATCTTGCTTAGTCTTGCACTACTAACCCATGCAAAAAACACAATAAAATGACACTTAAAGAAAAAAAAGTAAGATTCAGCCCGACATTTTACCATAAATAAAAAAAATTCAATCACTTTACAAATGAAACTAAGAAGTATTACAAAAACCTGTCACACTATTTTTTCATACATTGTCCCTGTTCACTCAGTTAGGACAACACATTAATCATAATAGCTACATTGATTGGGTTTTCAAATATCCCATATTTAATGCAAAATGCAAACACATGTCTGGAAAAATCAGATGCAATCATATCTGGATAATTGAATTTCAAATTACTCAGGGTCCTACGTTCAGATCAGTTGGCTAATGGTAAATAGTGACTATCTAAAGTTATAAATACTTTCTCCTCTTGGATTTATGGCCTATGAAAGTGGTAGTAAACCTTAACTTCTTTATAGTATTTCTACCACTTCATGGGTCTATAAATCCAATGCTCTGATATTAAAAGTTAACCACATCCAATGGATAGCCATAAGTCTGTAAAGACCATATCTTTTATTATGAGATTGCAAGAAATGCAGATGCTGGAGTCAGAGACAACACAGTGTGGAGCTGGAGGAACACAGCAGGCCAGGCAACATTAGAGGAGCAGGAATGTTGACATTTTGGGTCGGGACCCTTCTTCAGAAAATCTTTTTTATTTTTCCGTATTGTTTTATTGTGAACTGAAGTGGAAAAAGGATTGCTTATAAAACCAAGAATTGTGAAAGGAATCACTGCACTTTTTAAAAGTTGCCAACGGAAATAACTGTACAGAGGCCGGTATCCCATCATCCTTTATTTACTTGTGCACAGTACATTGGCTGTGGCCAGCCAGCTCAGAGTCAGTCCCCTGAACTGAGGAGATTCTAAATCTCCTGGTTATGTTTTTTTTCATTCTTTTTGCTTTCTGGACAAGTGTTTGATGTGAGAGTGAGGGAACATTTTAGCAATAGTGACCACAACATGGTACGGTTCATATTCATTCAGGACAAGGGAAATGATGGCCTGGAGAAGATGTCTTTGGATTGGGAGAAGGCAGGTTTTATTAAAATAAAGCAAGATCTGGCTACAGTAGACTGGGAACAGCTCCTTGCAGGTAAGTCTGCAGCGGAGCAATGGGAGGCACTCAAAAAGGAGCTGGGGAAAGTAAGGGTCCAACATGTACCCTTTAGAGGGAAATGTAGGAGCAATAAGTTCAGAGAACCTTGGATATCTAGGACAAATTAGGACTGGATAAAGAAAAAGAATAGGGATTTTAGCAAGTCGAAAGGGAGCAATTCAACTGCTGCCCTCGAGGAATACAGAAAATGCAGGAGGGAATTTAAGAAAGCGATTAGAAGAGTAAAAAAGGAGCATGGAAAAGGACTTGTGAACAGGATTAGGGAGAATCCTAAAATATTCTAGAAATATATTAAAGGGTAGAAGTTAACCAGGGAAAGAGTGTGTGAAGGCGCATAGTATTGGAAGGGTGTCAATTGAATACTTCTCTTTGGTCTTCACTCTGGAAAAGGAGAACACAGGTACGAAATTCAGGTGAAGGGTTTAGGCCCGAAACGTCAAGTTTTCCTGCTCCTATGATGCTGCTTGACCTGCTGTGTTCATCCAGCCCCATGCTTGCTATCTTGGATTCTCCAGCATCTGCAGTACCTTTTATCTCTGATACAATATTATCTGTGAGGAACTTGCATAGTTTGACATCAGGGAGATAATGGAGGCTCTGTCAAGCTTAAGGACAGACACATCTCCTGGCCCAGATGAACCGCATCCCAGGCTGCTGTGGGAGGCAAGGCAGGAAACTGCAGGGGTTCTGACACAAATTTTTAATTCCTCTGTAGCCAAGGGGGTTGTGCCAGGGAACTGGAGGATGGCTACTGTGGTTTCACTTTTCAACAAGGGTGGTAGAGATGAACCAGGAAATTACAGATCGGTGAGTCTCATGTCAGTGGCAGGAAAATAAAACAACTGCACAGAGGCCGGTATCCCGTCACTAAGTCACCCTTTATTTACTTGTGCACGGTACACTGGTTGTGGCCAACCAGCTCGGGATCAGTCGCCTAAACTGAGGAGATTCTAAATCTCCTGTTTATATGTTTTTTCCTAATCTCCTGGTTATATTTTTTCCCTAATCTCCTGGTTATCTATTATTTTGTTGTTCTTTTTTTCTTTTTTTTCTCCTAATTATATTTTTTCTCTCTCCTGATTCTCTTTTTTTTGGAAGTGATTCTAAATCCCCTGGTTATATTGGTCAGCCAGGGCTTTCCTGATTGGGCCAGTTTAACAACCCCAATCAAGGATCTCATGGTCAACAAGATCCAGCTGGTTCCAAACACTACACCAACACTTATAATTGCTATTTACAGTGTTCCTTGTTCAAGCAGTGGGGGCAGGCTGACTGCACCAAGGGGCTATGTACAAAGTTATATTCGGCTGGTAACAAGCAGCTGATGCGTCTGTGGCTAGTTGTCAATGATAAAGACCTTTTGGCTGGCAACAGTTATGTGTTTGGTTCCTTGACAGCTAAACAGCTTGTGGGTGTGAACGATATAGTGAAAAGCTTTTCGACTTGCAAAGGGCCAGCGATGTCATAGAATCATAGAGTCACACAGCACGGAAACAGACCCTTTGGTCCTCCTCATTTGTGCTGAGCAGATATCCTTAACCAATCTCATCCCAATTGCTAGCATTTGGCCCATATCTGACTAAACCCTTTCTAGCCATCCAGATGACTTTAAATGTTGTAATTGTACCTGCCTCCACCACCACTTCTGGCAGCTTGTTCCTTTCCTCTGCAGCTAACAAAACCTAAAACCTGAAGAAAGCCAGTTTACTTTCCCCCTTCAGATTCTGGAAGCCGTTGCTTTTAACCAAAAAGTCAGACTTTATAGGTTGTGAACCAGTCACCTTGAGCCTCTTGTAAGCCAGTGAAAGTACTTGGAGAAGAGAGATCGATGAGCAGCAAGCCATGGCAAGCCAAAGGGATCACCTCAGGTAACTCTGTGTACATGGGGTCTTCCCAGTTTTTCTCTGCATTCACAACAAAATTTTATTTTTGCGTTTGTGCGTGTAAGCATATGCGTGTAAAAGGGAGCTTTAAGGGGGCTAGAGTTTTAACAAGTAGTAATGTGTTTATCTCTAGAAAGAAACTATTTATTTACAACAAAAAGCAATTCTTCTGAAGTACAGAAACCTGGTTCATTCTTTGTATTTTCCTGGGTCTACAAAGGTCGATAAATTTTGGAATGTGCCGTACTTTGCTAAAATTTATAAATTTTGTGACAACTCATGAATAATGGGGATTCATTTCCAGTGCACTACCCCAGTGAGCATTAACAAGCCAGATTGGGCACAAATAGCACATTCCCTTCTTTAAGAGACATTTCTGACAATCTGTCAGTGTTCATCATAATTATATTGAGGCTGTCCACAAATGACCAAATGCAACATTATACTTGATGCTTTAGTCTTTAAGTTCCTTAACTAAAACTATAATTTCAAAATTAATGATTTCATGATGTATAAGTAAAATTTAAAGATTATTTTATATAGCACACTGAATTTGTTTTTCATTCTTAAAACTATGATTACAATATACTGACTTGAGTATTACTTCAAGATAATTGATTTTGTGGTCAAGGACATACTGGATCAAGACAAAGCAGACTCAAGTTAGAAAGTTAAACACACAGAGAATGGTCAACACATATGCTAGTCTGTAAATATTCCATAGTTGAGGCAAAAGTCATTTAATGGACAGTTGAATGATATGAATGGGGCCACTTGCTTGGTAAGCTGGGATGATCCAAATGGGTTTTATCAGTGGTCCTTGCATTTTGATGTGTGTCTTTTAGACGTAGAAAAACTCAGTTTTCGGGATTTAATGCCATATAGGTTTAACAATGCCAGTAGCAAATGACAGATAAAATAAAGCCAACTATTAGTATCTCATTGGGCATGTTGATCCATATGGGTATTGTAGTTCAGTTGTGAGTTTTGACTGTTGTGTGAAGCTCACAAAGCAAATGCTGAAAAACAATAATAAAAGGACACTTAAATCTAAAAAGTATTTCCCATTTAATTTTAAGGCAGAAAAATTTCACCAACTTATTTGTTCTTAAAAAATGGAGAAGAATTCCTTCAGTGAAGTGCTGACTCAAATTATTAGAATCAGAGGAATAGCATAATCAATGTTAGATGGTCTAAACTGAGAAATATTGCAAATGGGACCTTGAAATCTCAGCACTATGCTTTATTTTGTAATCAACATAAAGATATTCAACTTTTAGTTCATCCTGTTAGGACGTGGATTGACATGTTCTTCAGTGCTTATCAATTGTCTATACTGAATGTTAGCTGAGAGATAAAGTATGCAAACATGCAGTTCATAATATTTTGATATACACATTATATTGTTAGCTCACTTTTTAACCAATAATGACAATACAAAATGTCTGTCAGCAGTTAAAGTAAAATCTGACGCTATTGAACTGCAAAGTTTGGAATCCCATGAAAAAAGGTTTAAAAAAATGTGAGTATGTGCTTGTACTTGATTTAGCATGACGGGTAGAGGTTAATTCTCCGGCTTTGTGCTGCTGGCAGAGAAACTTACCCATTGAGAGTGAATAATCAGAAATTCAGGCATACACTATCCATAATAACGATTTGAAAAGCATTAGCACTGTGTGCCCAAATTTCCAATATTTGCTCTGTGGCAGCACAATGGTGGAAAATTGCTCTGGCTCTTCAAGAAGCGTTTTTTTTGTGTTTTGGTGACTACTTTTTTTTACTCATTCACAGAATGAGGGTGCTGCCGGCTAGGCCAGCATTTATTGCCCATCCCTAATTACCCAGAGGGCAGTTAAGAGTCAATCACATTGCTGTGGGTTTGGAGTCATATGTAGTCAAACCAGGTAAGGATGGCAGCTTAAATTTAACAACATAAACACACCTTCGAAATATATTTTAGCCTCCTTGTGTCAACAAAAAAAATGACTCACCTCAAAGGAAAGTGTGCATTACATCATTCCCGGTGGAGGCAATAACCTGTGGAATGTTATTCACCTTCAGTAATTCTTATGAAACTGTATGTACGTCCTGCATAGTCAGTAAATTAGAATGCAATCTGATAATTCTCCTTTCTGGGGTCAATGACATTATATAATATTTCCTAAAGGAGTGATTGTGTTGAAGTGACAATCTCAATACTAATATATCACACAGCAGAAGATGATGTTATGCAAGTGGACAGAATAAAAATGAAGGAATAGAACTGTGAAGGTGTAAATGTAAAACTACACCTGAATTTACACCCACTTGTGTGTCTATTTTGAGGGTGTCAATTCACTTCAAAATTCCTGCCAATCTTATTTGTGCCAGAAAATCACCATAAACCACTGAACCTGAAGAAAGCTTGGAATCGAGATTAATCTCGCAGAATGGAATTTAAGAATTTGAACCCGTCTAACCATTATTCATGCACAAATTTGTTTAAGATTGGGTGGCAAAAAGGGTCAGTGGTTAGCACTACTGCCTCACAGCACCAGGTTCGATTTTAGCCTTGGGTGGTTGTGTGGAGTTTGCACATTCTCCCAAGTCTGCATGGTTTTCTGCTCCAGTTTCCTCCCATCAGTTGAAAGATGTGCAGATTAGGTGGGTTGGTCATGCTAAATTGTCGATAGTGACCGGGGATGTGCAAGCTAGGTGGATTAGCCATGGTAAATGTGAGGTTACAGACATTGGTTAGGGGGCTGGAATGCTCTTCAGAGGGTCGATGCAGAATTGATGGGCTGAATGGCCTTCTTCTACATTGTAGGGATTCCATTAACTTGCAGTTGCATATGTTTTTCAATTTTTAATGTGAATCAGACCAATATCATAAGAGTGCCAAAGAAATCCTTGAAAATACACTGGGGATCTCGGAAATGATGGATAGTGAACCCACTTACTTTTCTGGGGTAAGTATGGGATCTGGCATTGGAATCGGTGGCTACTACATTGGTCAAGGTGACGTTGGTGAGGTAGGCCCAGCAGCAAAAGATGACGCCTCATAATCAGTGACTTCATTATTGGTTGGGACCGCTGCTGGCGACAACAAAGTGGCAGTGGAAGGGCATCACAGCGACATCGATGTGGGCCCAGCAGCAAGAGATGCAACACTGACATTGGTGGGTCTGGCGCAGGTGGTGGTGAGGCAGTAGCGGAGGAGAGTCGGCCCAGTGGTGAAAGACGGTACCAAATTCAAATCTGGTTGGGTTCAGTGTAGATGGCGGCAAGGCAGTGGAGGTGGTATGGCAGTGCAGGCATCATTGATGATGAGCTGGCTCAGGACTAATTGGCCCCCTTTAAGCTTTTCTCATTTCTATTTTTATTCTACTTAAAATTATTCAAGATGGCTTCAGACTGCGGCGACAGTGGAAAAGCTTTTCACTGCATTTTACTGTTTTTCTTGCTGTAAAATACAGGCGACAATAAAATCATTCATTCATTCATGCCTTCATTCATTCGTTCATTCATTCGTTATTACACAGGCAACAGGAGTCATGTTCGTGGAGCTGAAGCAAGGTGTGGGAATAACTATATTTTGGCTACATATTGTCATGAGAATCAATTAAATGGCTGTCACCAGGCTTGCTGTCCCTATCAAGGACAATGCCCTGCCTCAAGGAGGTATTGGCCCAATAAGGCGGACACTTGTATTGGACACTGCTGGGAGTGCACTAGGAAGATGAGGGTGCATCAACGGGTGTGCAACCTCACCGCTGCATAGGATCTCGGTGCAGGAATCAGTTACGTATGCTTCAACAAAGAGGGTTTTGGAAGGATGATTGCTAAGGGCTGCGGGTGCACTGGCGATGGCCAGTGCTGCCACAGTCAGTGGTAATTTGGACAAAAGAGTGCCCACAAAGGAGGCTGCCTTCAGAAAAAATGCTGAGAAGTCACCATGCTTTACCTGACAGTATCCTCTCATAAGCACTGGTAAAAGGTCAGCAGAGGCCAGGAAAGCCACTCAACTGACCCCTCAAATGGGCATCAGAAAAGTAGGCATGCCTGCCATCTTTCCTGCCACTGACAAAGGGCATGGCAGTGGTAAGATGATGGGCAACTTTTCAGGCTTTCAAAAGGCTGGTAAAACTAAGCTGGATGGGTTAAAAAATGTTTATGATGTCTATCAAAACACCAAGTGTTTCATTCTGCGCCTTTAATTCCCATTTGTAATTTTACATTCATTTTGAACAAGAGTAGGAAGTCGACTGCGTATAGGTCTGTAGCATAGGTGGAAAAGCATTGTAATCAGTGAGGATGTGTTCGGGCAGTGATCGATGGGCTTAAAAAAATCAAAGAAATCCTGTTGTGGCAAAATCGTGTGCATAGCATATATGCATCTGAGCTTCCTTGTCACACCAGACATTTGCTGTGCACGTTAATTATCTGCACCTCTAGCTAGAAATGTACAGGAAATTTATTATGCAATCAAGCTTTGAGTATCAATAATCCCCATTTCTCCTTTTAGATGATTACGTGCCTATGTATGGTCATTCAAAAAGAAAAAAATTCTTGATTTTACTTTTTTCACTGGATTCTCCCTTGATTAGAGGACGATGCTTAATTGAACAGGAAGACGAGTATCAAATGAGAAAGGAAGCAGGTTTCCATAAACTACCATCAGCACCATTGCTGTTACAGAGATTGAATCCAAACTACCGGCATCATTATGCATCATATTCTAACCAATAACTAATCCCCCACATGGACAATATTAGCTATGGTTCTGCAGCAAAATGATGCAAGGGGAGAGATATTTTGGGATGGATCACTAGGGGTCAACATAAAATAGAGAGTACTGGAAATACTCAACAGGTCAGGCAGTACTTGGAAAAATGGTTTTGTGCACAGTGGCTTAATTTCGTCACTCTGAGTTCACCTCACTGAAGATGAGAAAAGACAGCCTGGAAAAATTATTTGAGGCCTGGAAGATCAACTTTTAACCCTGTACCAATGTTATTTATTAATTATTAATGTTTAGTGCCGAAGCTCAGAAAGTGAGAGAGAATACTGATTAACATTTGACTGCACTGAAATATCTAGTTGAATCTTATCAGTTTGAGCAAGTGTAGGGCGATTTGACTGAGAGTAGCAATAGCACTATCTTACAGACATGAGATCCTGCTATAGGGGTATGTCTGTTAGGAGAACAGAAAGTTCTCAAGAAAGCAATTGACAAGTGCAGAAGTTCAGTTGAAGAATTTGGTGATTCTGCTTGACTGGCCTTGTCAGGTGAACATAAAGCTGAACAAGAAAAAGAACAAAAAAAAAACAAATAAAATGACTGAAGTCAGTGAACTAACAGTGAAAGGACATTGTTCTGATCCTGATAAGCTGAGAATTGTAGCAGAGATACTGAAACCAACACATGTGAAAGCAATGCAATGATTTGCAATGGACTTGTGAACTATTTTGCAAAGGTCTTCCTAATTTGTCATCATGGTACAAACCTCTACATAGTCTCACTGCTAAGGATGTGCAGAGACATTAGGGTACTGGACTAGATGTGGCCTTCATCAAACAACAAGTGACAACAATGTCAAGTGTTGAGGAACCATGATGTCAGTGTTGAAGCTGTCTTGTACTGTGACGCCAGAGAAACAGGATATGGAGCAAACCTAACGGAAGCAAGGCATCAAGTTGCATTTTCATCTAGAGGGTCAGTGCAAACTGAACAACGTTCTGCTCAAAGTGAGTCTTGGTAGAGTCTGCCACTTCAAAACATCCTTCTTAAGCCACTTGTATCTGCTCCAAAGTGCTTGCAAAGAATACTACTTCATTTGCAGAGTCACTCTAATTCTACACTAGTCCTACTTCCCAACACTTGTCCAGTAAGTTATGACATTTCAAGTACACATCTAAGTATTTTTTAAAGGTTATAAGGTTTCCTGCCCTCCATTCCAGATTCCCACCACCCTCTGAGTGAAATTTCTTTCCTCATCCTCTCTAAACCTCCTGCCTTTCACCTTTAACATGATGCCTAACTTGAAGGTTTTCCCTCCATTGTGCAACCAAAACCATCAGCTTCCCCTCATCCTTTGAGGCTTAAAGCAGAATCAAAACGATGTAACTGTTCAACAGAATAAAGCCACGATAATTTCAACTTTTGCATCTCATATCCTAAGCTTATATGGTTTAGGACTTTTTTTTAACTAATACTTAGCTCAGAGCAAGACTCGTGATAATATCTTGACCATCACTTGTAATGACTCGTATTTTATAAGAGAAATCTACGAATAGTCGCAGCTTCAAAATTGCAGCTGTTCGTTGTAATAACAAATAATCAAATAGTGTCAGTTTATATAATGTTAATAAGGTATATAGAAATGTATATATTAGAAAGGTGCAAAGTAACAGAGACTGAGGATGGAATCTTACAGGGATCTGAATGATATGGGCTACAGCAGGATTTGTGGCAAAATCGAATGAGAAGTCAAACGAGGCCTATTTAGAAGTCAGAAGCATGTCACTCCAACTGTTATGCTTACTCCAACCAGCATGGTGAGTTTTTAACCAGGCAATAGCGAAGTTGCCAATTCAGGACGATTGCTGCAATCACACTCATCCCTCATCCATGACCATCGACATCAGCAATCCCTCACAACCATCAAGGTGCCTCTCCAACATAGTGACAGGCTGCTTAAAGCATAGATACATATTGCAAGGCACAAAAGTAACTAACACTGAAAGGCTGGAGCAAGAATGCTTTGTGCATACAGACAGGCGTTCAGTTCAAAAGCTGGACTCAGCTGCATCTCAGGGCTGCTCGCTTGCCCTCTTAACACTCACTTACTTCTCACCTATCTGCATGGTTGCAGCATCGCTGCCTTGCCATGCATGTCTTACCATGCCTTGTCTATTAGCATTCTGTTACTTCAGCCAGAGTCAAAGGCTATCATCACTGCTATATTGATGCGCTGTTTTGTGCAGATGCATAGACAGACTGCTTGTCAGTGTAATCCTCCGTAAAGTCAAGAAGGGTCCGCTGTTGGTCAGGGAGGTTTCAGTGCCATCAGTCATAGGCACAGCTTATTCGTTATATAAGGGCTTGGCTACCTTCAGCTGTCCACTTGAGAGACTCACAGTAAGGGGAACTGTCCCAGTACAGTCCAAAGAAGGGACAACCATTAGTTAGTACAGCCAGCAGAAGAAGTCAGGGGAATCGTGTACTATCATTCGGGGAACTGTAAACACTGGTCAGGTGTCTGGTAAGTCATGTCAAGAGGCTGCACACTGAAGTCAGTCCAACGCCTGAGGTGAATATAATCCTGGGGGCCCATCCATTCATCTTCAAGGGGGCCTGCTGGGGCATTAGGTGATCATTGCCAAATAAGGGTGGGCAAGTCAAGGGTGGGGACGGTGGATGCAGGGGCATTTGCAATGAAGTGGACAAGATGATAAAGGAGGTGAAACTCAAGATGTACGGGAGCATATGTGGAACAGCATTGGTGGGGCTACTGGAGTGGGAGTTACTGGCCTCCACAGGGGGAAGTGCAGAAGAGCAGTATGGGCATCATTAAGGTGTAATGCCAGGGTTCAGACAGCGAGAACAGTCATAGACCATGTTCAATGTCTCCACATGGATGATGGACTGAAAGGGTTGAAATGGGCTGTTGGGGTAATGCAAGGCAATAGGGGACAGGGCGAGGCTCAGAGCGAGACAGTTTATGGCTATTAGGCAAGGCCACCTTGACTTGTGTTCCCTGCCATCAGCTGTTGATCTCATGATGCAATGCGTTGCTAAAAATGGCTGGGACACCAACCTAGGGCGGGTGAAGTCAGTAGTGTCAATTTGATGGTTAAAAACACAGGATCTATGTTTGCTGGTTGATAGGACAGCAAAGGAACAAATACACAAAGAAGCCTTTTGCAAAGCCCAGCTCCATTTCATTTGTAATGATTCGATCACCCATTTGCTATGCATACAGATTGAAGCTACTTAGGGGTCAGAACCTCGTCACAGGCGATATGCACTGTGCAAACTGCAAATTGAATATGAATATTTCAATGATGTTGATGTCAGCAACAATGACATTAATAAAGGCCAGTGCTAGCCAATGGTGAACCATTATTCATACAACTTCCAAGGGTGCTTCTGTTTCACAACGCAGTGGAATTCATCAGCAGAAAGGGGTTCCATTTCATTCATGTTCACATGAATCCGTGTTCCACACAACTGAGGCAGGCAACGGGGTGATGTGCTGGATTCTGAGAAACTGGAGGGAGCGGGATCAACGTTCAGAGGAGGAGGAGAATGCTGTCCTTGTCCAGCTTTATTGGGTTCTACATGACAGGTAGAACCTCAGTGACACCTGGCTCCAATAGATGAAAGCTAGGTGCAGCAAATCATCATGGAATGTAAAGTAGTTATTGGTTATTATGCCAAAATCTGGCTTTGCAATGCCAAGGTGAACTTCAGCCTCTAATGGATTTTTTTGATTGCTTGTAGGCATGCGACATTTCCCTAAATAGCAAACTGCGGGTGTCAAGTAGGCACTGTTGACAGGGTAACGCTGTCTTAAGAGGTGTTCAGAAGGAATTTATCAATGGAAAAGTAAAGTGTGTGGTCTAGTGGTTAAACAGCAACACGGGTGAATGAAGAAGATTGTATGTGGAAGGGAGTGTCAGCCACGCAGCTAAGTGCCATGGGTAGAGTGGCTTTGTGGCTGCTGTGTCATTATGTTGCCAGTTAGTGAAAATGCCAGATTGCCAACACTTACCCAGGTGCACAGTAGTCTTTCAAATATGCTGCAGGCACAAGGGATGCTGGTTTTTGACTGGATATCTGCTGTGTGGCAAGTTGTTCTGGGAAGGTTGTGTAGTAAGATAAGGCCAGATTTGGATGTAACAGATGCCACGGGGTGAGGTAAGTAATGTGGAGTAGATGGAATAAATTTAAAAAGATCCAATCAAATGAAACTTACAAGCAAATGTCAAAAGAGAAAATAGACATGAGCAACAAATACAGAGCTAGACACAATCACAATGGTCAGTACTTAAGAAGAACCAGCACCACAACTGTCTAAGTATGAAAACAACATTGCATCATTAAAAATCAGTTCAGAGTCTGTTACAGTGAAGGGCTCAAAGATTAATTGAATGTAAGAAATGGCTAACTATCAAGTGACTGGGTCATAAAACACAATGTTCACAGATCAGACAATGAGGGGAGAATTTATATGTGGGTTGGAAGTTGGTGAGGTGGGAGTTAAATGTGCTGAAATTCTCAATGCATCAGGCAGCTGCTTTGCAACTGCCAACATACGTGTTTAACTTCAGTTTGCTAGCCAGTGTGCAAACAAGCCCTTAGGAGAAGCAAATTGTTCATTTCAATAAGTTAATAACTCATTAACAGAGATTTTAATGTGGATTTTGGCATTTGACTTGGGTACAAGAGTTATCTTTCTTTTGAAAAATTCAGGTGAAATGTAAATGTTATTACATCAATGTTGAAAGGAAGAGGATACAGGAATTTAAAAAAAAACTGTTGTAAAATCACTGTCAGTTGAAAGTAATTAGAGAGGTATTACATTAGCTAGCATGTGCTACCAAATCCATTGGAAGGAATTAGGAGCCATTCTTAGTGCAGACTGATGCCCGTTACATGAATTGAACCTTAACCTAAGCCTAGATTTTTGTTTGTGAGTCAGGTGTGCAGAGTTAGGCAAATTCCAGTCCCGTGAACTGGGCCTGTTTGAATTTTCAGTCTGGGGAAATTGGCAGGGTCCAGATTGGAAGTGGGATGTTTGACCTTGGCGTAGTGAGGATCTGTAGATGGGCTTAGCACAGTTGTGCATCTCTGGCCATTATAAAAGTTCCATCAGAGCTTGTTTGTCAATGACATGTTTCCTGAGCTTCAGAAGAGACATTATTCTGTTACCAAGTGAGTATCAAAACTGCCCAACTGTATGCTTACCCTGAAATTGAAGGTCCATTATGGGCATACTTAATGGACAGGTTTTCATTGCTGCTGCCTAATTAAAGGGCACTGTACTAAACTACTTAAAGCTTGCACTGGATTCCTACGACATCAAAACATAAGGGTGGGCTTCACCACAAATCTCTGATCAGGACTTCAGTGGAAGAACTCCAAAGAAGATAAGCCATTTACTCTCCTGGCCATTGCAATAAACCTGCCACAATTAAGAAGACTTTTGATAATTAGTGGGGCTGCTGTGAGTGCAGCAGGGGTCCACCAGCATTCATGAATTCAATGCTGGAGAAGGTTCTTCTGTACTCCAACAAATTAAACTGGCTCATCCACCAAGAATTCCAAGGATAAGGTCACATCTCCATGCTATAGATAAGGAACAAGAAACAGCATTTATGTCTGCTTTAGGTCTGAGGTAGTGTATGTAAGTATCTAATATAGTAGTACTCAAAGAAAACGTGGATGAGCACTATGATGCACAGATGTAGACAAGAGCAATATGGTTGCATGACTATATAGCAGGTTAATATAGATTCTTGGTGCAGACGAAAAGGGGTAAACAATGCTACAATGATAGCCTAGACTGGGGGTGGGCCAGTCTTCCTTTGACCCCTAAGTCTTGTTGAATAAATGGAACAATTACTAAGGAGCTATCTGTTGATATAAGAACATAAGAACTAGGAGCAGGAAAAGGCCATCTGGCCCCTCGAGCCTGTCCCGCCATTTAATAAGATCATGGCTGATCTTTTTGAGATTCAGCTCCACTTACCCACCCACTCACCATAACCCTTAATTCCTTTACTGTTCAAAAATTTATCTAGCCTTGCCTTAAAAACATTCAGCGAGGTAGCTTCAACTGCTTCAATGGGCAGGGAATTCCACAGATTCACAACCCTCTGGCTGAAGAAGTTCCTCCTGACCTCAGTCCTACATCTGCTTCCCTTTATTTTGAGGCGATGTCCTCTAGTCCTAGTTTCACCTGCTAGCGGAAACAACCTCCCTGCCTCCACTTTATCTATTCCCTTCATAATCTTACATGTTTCTATAAGATCTCCACTCATTCTTCTGAATTCCAATGAGTATAATCCCAGTCTACTCAGTCTCTCCTCATAATTCAACCCTCTCAACTCTGGAATCAACCGAGTGAATCTCCTCTGCACCCCCTCCAGTGCTAGTATATCTCTTCTCAAGTAAGGAGACCGAAACTGCACACAGTACTCCAGGTGAGGCCTCACCAGGACCCTATACAGCTGCAGCATAGCCTCCCTGTTTTTAAACTCCGTCCCTCGAGCAATGGCAGACAAAATTTCATTTGCCTTTTTAATTACCTGCTGCACCTGCAATCCCACCTTCAGGGATTCATGCATAAGGACACCCAAGTCCCCCTGCACAGCAGAGTGCTGCAATTTTTTACCAGTTAAAACATAGTCCATTTTGCTGTTATTCCTACCAAAATGGATGACGTCACACTGATAAGCATTGTACTTCATCTGCCAGATCTTTGCCCATTCACTTAGACTATCTATATCCCTCTGCAGACTTTCAGTGTGTTCTGCACACTTCGCTCTACCACTCACCTTAGTGTCATCTGCAAATTTTGACACACCACACTTAGTCCCCAACTCCAAATCATCCATGTAAATTGTAAACAGTTTAAGTCTCAACACTGATCCCTGAGGCACACCACCAGCCACTGACCGCCAACCAGAAAAACACCCATTTACCTCTACTCTTTGCGTTCTACTGGTTAACCAATCCTCTATCCATGCCAATACATTACCTGTAATACCGTGCAACTTTATCTTATGTAGCAGCCTTTGGTGCGGCACCTTGTCAAATGCCATCTGGAAATCCAGATACACCACATCCACGGGTTCCCCATTGTCCACCATGCAAGTAATGCCCTCAAAGAATTCCACCAAATTAGTTAAACATTACCTACCCTTCATGAACCCATGCTGTGTGTTCCCAATGGGACAATTTACATCCGGATGTCTTGCTATTTCTTCCTTAATGATAGATTCAAGCATTTTCCCCACTACCGAAGTTAAGCTAACTGGCCTATAGTTACCTGCTTTTTGTCTACTTCCTTTTTTAAACAGTGGCATCACATTGGCTGTTTTCCAATCTGCGAGAACCACCCCAGAGTCCAGTGAATTTTGGTAAATAATTACTAGTGCATTTGTTACTTCCCCCATCACCTCTTTTAGTACCCTGGGATGCATTTCATCAGGGCCAGGAGACTTGTCTACCTTTAGCCCCATTAGCTTGCCCAGCATTGCCTCCTTAGTGATAATGATAGTTTCTAGGTCCTCACCGCTATAACCTTCTTGCCATTAGTTTTCGGCATGTTATTTGTGTCTTCCACTGTGAAGACCGACACGAAATAACTGTTTAATGTCTCAGCTAGTTCCTCATTCCCAGTTATTAAATTGGCCTTCTCATCCTCTAAAGGACCAATGTTTACCTTCGCCACTCTTTTACAATTTACATATTTATAGAAACTTTTGCTGCCTGCTTTTATATTCTGAGCTAGTTTACTTTCATAATCTATCTTACTTTTCTTTATAACTTTTTTTGTGGCTTTCTGTTGGCCTTTAAAGATTTCCCAGTCTACTAGTTTCCCAATACTCTTTGCTTTTTTGTATGTGTTTTTTTTCAATCTGATACTTTCCTTTATTTCCATAGACATCCATGGCTAGCTCTCTCTTTTTCTACAGTTCGTCCTTATCACTGGAATATACTTCCGCTGAGCACTGTGAAAAATTGTTTTGAAAGTCCTCCACTGTTCGTCAATTGACCCACCATAAAGTTTTTGCTCCCATTCTACCTTAGCTATCTCCTCCCTCATTCCTTCATAGTCTCCTTTGTTTAAGCACAGGACATAGGTACTGGATTTAACCTTTTCACACTTCATCTGTATTTTAAATTCGACCATACTGTGATCGGTCCTTCTAAGAGGATCCCTAACTGTGAGATCATTAATTATTCCTGTCTCATTACACAGGACTAGATCTAGGATAGCTTGCTCCCTCATAGGTTCCATTTCATATTGTTCAAGGAAATTATCGCGGATGCATTCTATGAATGCCTGCTCAAGGCTGCCATGACCGACCTGGTTTGACCAATCAATATGTCGACTAAAATCCCCCATGATAATTGCTGTACCATTTTCACATGCATTAGCTATTTCTATGTTTATTGCCTGCCCCACCACGATGTGATTATTTGGTGGCCTATAGACCACACCTATCAGTGACTTCTTCTCCCTCCTATTCTTAATTTCCACCCAAATGGATTCAACGTTTTGTTCAGTAGAACCTATATCATCTCTCACTACAACCCTGATATCATCCTTAAAAATCAGAGCAACACCACCTCCATTATCGTCCTGTCTGTCCTTCCGAACAGTTTGATACCCCTGGATATTTAACTCCCAGTCACGGCCATCCTGTAACCATGTCTCTGTAATGGCCACTAAATCATACCCATTAGCCATTATTTGCAACTCATCCACCTTGTTTCGGATGCTCCGCGCAGTCAGATAAAGTGCCCTGATGCCAGTTTTTGCACCTCTTGAGTTCTCCTTCCCTTTAACTTTTTTCCTAATTTTCAATGGAGTTGAAACTTCGTCGTCACCTGCTAACCTGCTGCTTTGCCTTACATTAATTGTTATTCTCCCTCTATGCTCACTTCTCCCTTCCCGCCTACTTACTAGTTTAAAGTCCTATTAACCACCCTATTTACCCTTTTAGCCAGAACACTGGATCTGGCCCTGTTCAGGTGGAGTCCATCCCAGCGGTGTAGATCCCTCCTGTCCCAGAACTGATGCCAGTGCCCCATGAAAAGGAAACCCTCCTTCCCACACCACTCTTTTAGCCACTTGTTTACTTCCCTGATCCTCGCCTCCCTATGCCAACTTGCACGTGGCTCGGGCAGCAATCCAGAGATTATGACCCTTGAAGACCTGTTTTTTAATTTTGCTCCTAGCTTTTCATAATCCTGAAACAGGTCTTTTTTCCTAGTCCTGCCTATGTTGTTGGTACCTACGTGGACCACAACAACTGGATCCTCCCCCTCCCTCTCTACTAGCCTCTCAAGCCGATCAGAGATGTCTCGCACCCTGGCACCAGGCAGGCAACACACCATGTGGGATTCTCTATCCTGCTCGCAAAGGATACTGTCTATCCCCCTGATGATGGAATTCCCTACAACTACAATCTGTCTTTTTGCTCCCCCATCTTGAATGGCCTCCTGGACCACGGTGCCATGGTCAGTTGACTCATTCTTCCTGCAGCCCTGTTCCTCATCCCCGCGGGGAGCAAGTGCCTCATACCTGTGAGACAATGTCAAGGGCTGCGGCTCCTGTGTTCCTGTCTGCAGGGTCCCTCTACCTGCCTCACTCGCAGTCACACACTGCTGTTCCTGCCCGCCGATCGAATTAACATTAGTTAATCTGCCAGGTGTGACTGCCTCCTGGAACACAGTATCCAGGTATTTCGCCCCCTCCCGGATGTGCCGCAGCGTTTGGAGTTCGGATTCTGGCTCAGCAATTTTGAGCCGGAGCTCCTCAAGCAGCCAACACTTGCTGCAGATGTGGTCACTGCTGTTCTCAATGGGATCAGCTAGCTCCCACATCATACAGCTACAACACATCACCTGGCCTGCCATCTCTACTTAGTTAATTATTTAAAATTTATTAGTTTGTTTTTAGTTTCGCAGTGTTCGCTGCACCAGTAAGTTTACTCCATTATCTACTCAAACAGACTCCGGCTTTGCCTTCCAACCCGCTCCCAGAGGATTTGGTGTCTTTGTGACCACCCCGAAAGATAACAAAGAGATGAGGAAAAAAAAATGCAAATAACTTACCTGCTCACCACACTTAGTCGTTATTATTAGGTTAGAGGAGGTGGAAGGGTGGGAGAAACTACACGTGTAGTGTCTCGGGTATTAGTTAACTCCCAAATTTATTGGGTGGAAGCTTACCTTCCCAGGCTGTCCTCGTGCTTTCTCCTGGACTCCCGCCGCTGAAACAACTGAAAGGCCGCAGTCACGCGAGGTAAGACATTTATAATCGAAAAGCTTACCTTCCCAGGCTGCCCTCGTGCTTTCTCGCGGACTCCCGCCGCTGAAACAACTGACGGTGAATCATTAGTAATAGATGATATAAATTGGTGTTGAGATAACAATTGCACATGCTATTTTTGGTGGAGGTCATGCTGTCACTTTGCTGCGAAAATTGGTATGAGAGAGCACAGATAAGGGCAATGTAAACATGGTTAAGCCAGTGACATACACCACAGCATGCCTTCACTATGAAAAGAGCTATACCTAAATAACTTCTTTTTTTTGTCACACAGAGCTGCAAGCTCTGGTCGCTGTGCCTCCAGGTCAAACAATTTCTCAGGCGTCAAGAGGAGGAAGACATGCCCGAGGACACAAAAACACATCTTATTTGCCCACATGTTGCCAACTCAGGTAACAGCATATCGGAGGGATGTAGCATACGTAGAAAGTGGCATAGGGCACAGCAGTAGAGTTCCAGAAGAGGTGTCTGAGCTAGAGATATTTGTGCACAGTTAGTCTCAGAAGAGAGAGGGAGTGAATGACGATGCTCGAGTGGGCAAGACAGTGGAGTGTTGGGAGGTAACTTTTGAATCACGGTATTTATCCAATTGAGAGAAAAAAAGTAGAAATTGCTGGAAAGTTCAGTAGGTCTGGCAGCATCTGTGGAGAGAAATCACAGTTAATATTTTCGGTCAAGCATCCCCTCCTCAGAACTGATGGTAGCTAGGAAAATATCAGTTTATATGCAGAAGATAGGGTTGGGGGAGGGCATAAGGTGTAAGCAATAGGTGGAGATAGAGCCTAAAGAGACAGAAGAGCAGTTGGACAGACAAAGGAGTCGAAAACGATCTGGCTAGGAGACTGAACAGCTGTTAATGGGGACTGATAATGACTAACAATAAGGTGGTGTGTTCTAGTGAACTATGTGATAACAAAGCCTGATTTGTAGGGGTTGGGGCTAGGTCACATGAGAGTGCAAGCCCTAAAGTTATTGAATTCGATATTGACTCCAGAAGGCTGCAGGGTCTCCAAGCGGAAAATAAGGTGCTGTTCTTCCAACTTACGCTGAGCTTTGCTGGAACACTGCAGCAAGCGTAAGACAGAGACAGTAGGAACTGCCGAAGCTGGAGTCTGAGATAACAAGGTGCACAGCTGGATGAACATAGCAGGCCAGGCAGCATTAGAGGAGCAGTAAAGCTGATGTTTCAGGTCTGGACACTTCTTCAGACCCTTCTGCTGTGTTCATCCAGCTCTCCACCTTGTTACCTAAGTCAGAGATGTTGGCCAGGGAATAGGGTGGTGTGTTGAAATGGCAAGCAACTGGAAGCTCAGGGTCTTTTTTGCACACAAGTGTTCTGTGAAGCAGTCACCCAGTCTATGCTTCGTTTCTCCAGTGGACAGAAGACCACATTGTGAGCAGCAAATGTAATGTAAATCAACAGATGTTGACAGATCTGCTGAGCTTCTCCAGCAATTTCTATTTTTGTCTCTGTTTTACAGCATCTACAGTTCTTTCAGTTTTTATTTATCCAACTGAAGCAGTTGTGCGGACATCTGACAAATTTCTCTGAGGCAGTGAGAACTTGAGGATTGCAAATGGAGGAGTCCATTGTCATAATAAGTGTCACATTGTTTTTGGGGTTCAAATGCTTGAACGCTGACCAGGACAGATTGGTCAATCTTGTGGAGAGACACATGCAGCAACATATGGAGCTAGTGCAAGACCAGTGTCTTGGAGATTAGAGGAAGGAAATTTCCCTGCGATATTTGGATCTGTTTATTCAGAGTATTAGCGCTGAAATCCACATAAGGAGCTGCATTTCCTGACCGTTGTGCTATTGGAACAAGGATTACTGGAATAGACAATTGCACCACTATAGTAGCCAGCACCATCAACTCCATCTTAAGGCTGAAATGGACTGTGGAGTTTATTGAGGGTGGCGATGGTATTGAGAGTTTCTTAGCATCATCAGCTTCTTTGTCAGAGCCCTTGTCTTCTCGATAGACTCCACTGGTCACAGCTTCCATGCAGAAATGCAGATTTGCAGCCTGAAGAGATCCTGAGCTACTGCCTGCAAAACATGTCCAGCCACCGTGCTCCAGATTAGCATATAGACATGTCTTACCAACTTGATAGAATTCTTTGAGGAAGTGACAAAGTTGATAGATGAGGGAAAGGCTGTGAATGTCATATACATGGACTTCAGTAAGGCGTTTGATAAGGTTCCCCGTGGTAGGCTGATGGAGAAAGTGAAGTTGCATGGGGTCCAGGGTGTACTAGCTAGATGGATAGAGAACTGGCTGGGCAACAGGGGAAGGAGAGTTGTAGTGGAAGGGAGTTTCTCAAAGTGGAGAACTGTGACTAGTGGTGTTCCATAGGGATCCGAGTTGGGACCACTGCTGTTTGTGATATACATAAATGATCTGGAGGAAGGTATAAATGGTCTGATTAGCAAGTTTGCAAATGACACTAAGATTGGTGGAGTAGCAGATAGTGAAGGGGACTTTCGGAGAATGCAGCAGAATATAGATAGATTGGAGAGTTAGGCAGAGAAATGGCAGATGGAGTTCAATCCAGGAAAATGTGAGGTGATGCATTTTGGAAGATCCAATTCAAGAGCGAACTATACGGTAAATGGAAAAGCCCTGGGGAAAATTGATGCACAGAGAGATCTGGGTGTTCAGGTCCATTGTACTCTGAAGGTGGCAACGCAGGTCGATAGAGTGGTCAAGAAGGCATACGGCATGCTCTCATTCATCGGATGGGGTACTGAGTACAAGAGTTGGCAGGTCATGTTACAGTTGTATAGGACTTTGGTTCGACCACATTTGGAATACTGTGCACAGTTCTGGTCGTCACATTACTAAAAGGATGTGGATGCTTTGGAGAGGGTGCAGAGGAGGTTCACCACGATGTTGCCTGGGATGGAGGACGCTAGCTATGAAGAGAGATTGAGTACACTAGGATTATTTACATTAGAAAGACGGAGGTTGAGGGGGGACCTGATTGAGGTCGACAAAATCATGAGAGGTATAGACAGGGTGGATAGCAAGAAACTTTTTCCCAGAGAGGGGGACTCAATTACTAGGGGTCACGATTTCAAGGTGAGAGGGGAAAAGTTCAAGGGAGATATGCATGGAAAGTTCTTTACGCAGAGGGTGGTGGGTGCCTGGAATGCTTTGCCGGCGGAGGTGGTAGAGGCGGGCACGATAGCGTCATTTAAGATGTATCTAGACAGATACATGAATGGGCAGGGAGCAGAGCGATACAGGTCCTTGGAAAATAGGCGACAGGTTTAGATAGAGGATCTGGATCGGCGCAGGCTTGGAGGGCCGAAGGGCCTGCTCCTGTGCTGTAATTTTCTTTGTTCTTTGTTAGACAGAGAAGTGCGCAGCAGACCTCCACCTGTCTGAGATGACATGGCAGGGGCACTTCATAGGAACGTGTGAGAACAGTGTAGTTTTATCTACAAGACTAATGGGTTCAACATGGTTGCACTTTTCATATTATATATAACCACATTTGTGCCATTCTCGATTTTACCTATTTGCACATGATTTAGTGTATGTTTGTAATCTAGGATTTGTCATTAAAGTGTATATAATGTGTATCAATACGTATCAGCTGTGGCTCAGAGTTGGTAGAGGTTCAAGTCCTACTCCAGACTTAAGTGCAAACATCTACATTGACATTCAAGTGCAGTACTAAGAGAGAACTGCACTGTTAGGGGTGCAGTGTTTTGCATGAGATGCATGGTTCCAGGTGCCTGCTTGGATGAGTGAAGGTAGACGTCTCCATGGCATGATTTTGAAGGAGAATCATTTCCAGTGTCCTACCCAATATTAATCCTTCAATTGACATCACAAAAACAGACACTTTGTCCATAATCACATGATCATTTTAGAGTCACAACATTTTTACAATGCAGATGGCTGTTCTCACGCCTTCTTTCCATAACCTTGTACATCCTTGCAATTTGCTTGTGGTCTTATGTACAAAAACTATCAAGTAAATGATGTTTCCTGTACATGAATCATAAATTCTTGACCTTCTGGAAAAGTATTTTATACAAAGTGAAGATAAATGTGCTGTCTGGTCAAGTTACGGTACTATACTGGATCTAACACAATGGAAATATTCAATATTAGGATCGATACCTTGCCTTTTCCTCTTTTGTTTTGGATCAGTAAAGAACTAATAGTAATGGTGAAATAACAGTGAGTATGAATGGTGATTTTTGACATAACCCAAAGCAAATAAAAGCAGCAGAGATAACAAGGTGTAGAGCTGGATGAACACAGCAGGCCAAGCAGCA
>JAHRHZ010000248.1:68305387-68323248 GCA_024137785.1 Ginglymostoma cirratum
TGCTGCTTGGCCTGCTGTGTTCATCCAGCTCTACACCTTGTTACCTCAGATTCTCCAGCATCGGCAGTTCCTACTTTCTTTGAAACAAATAAAAGTAGCAATTCTCTTAGACGTGACTAATGGTTGAGCATGTTGATGGTCATTCCTTAGAAATGAGAAAGCTAAGGGATGATCTATGAGAAATCTTTAAAATTCAGAAGGTTTAAGATAGAGAAGATGTTTTCACTTCTGAGAAAGCATCGGAGTCATAGAAATAAGAAGGCAGCTAATAAGGTGGACAAGAAATTCAAGAGTAACATCTTTGCAAGAATAACAGCTTATATTTATATAGTGTTTCTAATGTAATGAAAATAGTGTTGCTGATTTTTGGGAGTTTGCTGTGCTTATACTAACTACCGTGTTTCCTCTATTACAGAAGTGACTTTATGTTACAAAATATTTCATCAGCTGTAAAATGCTTTGTGATGTTTGCTGGCTGTGAAAAGCATGAATCCATGCGAGTCTTTCTTTTTAAAGGAAGTTTGTACTAAAAGACAAAATTGGTTACAGGCAGCCTACAGAGAAGGTCTGTTTTTCACAAAAAGACTGATCACCATGGAAACTTTCATAATATCAAAGACAATGGATGATCAATTCCTGAGCTATTTCTGAAGCAGTCTGTTGTTGGCAAGTAACAATTCTGCAAGTGTGTTTCCAGTTAAGTGGACTACAAAAATTAGGAAAAATGCATAAAATTATGATTAGGAAAATTACCACGTGGAAAAGGCAATGTTGCTGTTCCTACTTGATAACATTTTCACTGAAGCTTGATTCTCAGAAGACACTATGGATAAGAAATTCCCATATGAAACAAGAAAGCTACGAGACCTCAACCATCCTCAAAGCCTGAGCAAACCCTAAGTATGTGTAAAATTTTCTTTAAGGGTTAGCATAAATTTGATGATTTTCTTCATACATTTTTCAGTCAGGAGGTTTTTTTGTGTGAAAGCTTTTAAATTGTGTACAAAATAGGAAAGAATTTTCAGCTCAGGGCTATGTTTGTCTAATACATAATAGATTACTTTTTAAAAGCTATGATTTAAGTCTAGAGTTTTTTTTGTGAGATAGATAATCCATTTTATGAAATATAAGTTTTAAACTTTGCATTAATAAGAATGCATTTACCCAAATTAAAGAATAAAATCACATTTTGCCTTTTGTCTCCATATAATACTTAATATTGTGACATAAATTATACCAGGATCAGTAGCTGGAATTTTTGAAACAGGACAACAACTAATAGCTGGTTGATATCTCAGAATTTACTGCTGCTGCTGAACTTATTGTTTACTTCTAATGTTTTAAATCTCTTTCCGGTTCACCATACCTCTCTCACCTATCTTTCCTATTGGCTACTCGTTGTACTTTGAATAGCAATCAGTTCCCACATCTCATCACCATGTCTCAAACCATTTCCTGCTTTCTTTCTTCTGTCCTCCTTTCTTATGATTGATGAAGGGATCCACTAGGATATTATAATTCAGTCAGACAAGCTGTGCTAAGGAAGTTATAAGAAATAATTCTGAGTTCAGAGCACAACTGCACTTAGAGACTTGGATTAATCAGGGATATTCACATTCTATTTGTAGTTCTATTTAATGATTGGACTTAATTGTTGGGAGTAAAGTCAAGAGGTTCATGGCACTCAACAAAATTGGTAGAATGTTAAATAGTGTAGCTCTATCAATGGACTGGTCAACTCCACAGGGCAGCTGCAAATGGAAGTCAACTCAGAAAAGTGTGAATTAATGTACTTGAAGATGCCTAACAAGATGTTCCCAGTTCCTTTGCCTACGTCGCTTCCGTTTGGATGATATCACCTTCCAAAACAGCGCTGCTGACATGGCTTGCTTTTTCCGTAACTGTGATTTCCTGCCCATTATGGTTGACAAGGCCCTCAACCGCATCTGACCTGCTACTTGTGCTTCCACTCTTGCCCCTTCCCATCACTCGCAACAGCGTGATCAGGTCCCCCTTGTCCTCAATTTTCATCACACTAGCCTCTGCATTCAAAGGATCATTCTCTGCTATTTCAGACAACTCCAGCAGAATGCCATCACCAAACACATCTTCCTTTCACTCCCCTGTCTGCATTTCACAGGGATCGTTCCTTCTGTGACACTCTAGTTCCTTCCACAACCACCAACACAAACTCCCCTCCCCACAGCACCTTCCCATTTAACCACAGAAGGTGCAACTCCTGCCCCTTCACCTCCTCCCTGCTCACCATCCAAGGGCCTAAACAGTCTTTCCAGGTGAAGCAGCATTTCACCTGTAGCTCCTCCAATCTTGGGTATTGTATTCCCTGCATCCAATATGGCTTATTCTACATTGGAGAAATCAAACGCAGGCTGGGTGACTGCTTTGTGGAACACCTCCAGTCTGTGTGCAAGACCCCAACTTTCCCACAGCCGGTCATTTTAACACAGCGTCCTGCTCACATGCCCATTTGTCTGTCCTTGGCCTTACTGCAGTGTTCCAGTGAATCACAGTGTGAACTGGAGGAACAATATCCCATCTTCAGACTAGGCACTTTACAGCCTTCTGGACTTAATATTGATTTCAATACCTTCAGATTGTGAACCAACTCCCATTTCTTCCCTTTCTTTTAGCTTTACTTGTTACATTTTAAGTTATCATATGCTGTCTCCACTCCCCCCATCCCAGTGAGACTGTCAGAGATAGCAAGAACTGCAGATGCAGGAGTCAGAGTTGACACAGTGTGGAGCTGGAGGAATACAGCAGGTCAGGCAGCATCGGAGGAGCAGGAAAGTCGATGTTTCAGGTCGGGATCCTTCATCAGCCAGTTCTGATCACCTAACCTGAACCAGCACCCTACACCCACTACGCCCACAACCCCACCCACCCAACTATAGCATTAATGCTGCTCCTTCCACACTTCATTTCAGCTCTGATGAACAGCCATCTAGACTCGAAATGTTAGCTTGGTCTCTCTCCATGGATGCTGTCTGACCCACTGTGATCTCCACCATTTGTTGCTTTCAGTACAGATTCCAGCATCTGTAGTAATTTTCTCCTACAAGGCTTTACACAATATGTGATAGGATCCTGGAAATTACCAGAGATCAGAGGGACCATGCTGTACATTTTCACAGATCATTGAAGGTAGCAGGACAGGTAGATAAACCAGTCAAGAAGCTGCATGGGATATTTTGTTTTATTAGCTGAGACATAGAATACAAGAGCGGGGAGGTTATGCTGGAACTGTGTAATGTTATTCAGGCCACTGGAGTACTGTGAGCAGTTATGGTCACAATATTATTGGAAAAACCTGATTACACTAGAGAGTGTGTGATGAAATTTGCTAAGATACTGCCTGGACTGGGCAGTCTGAGCAATGAGGAATGATTGATAAGGTAGGGTTATTTTCCTTAGAGCAATGAAGGTTGAGATAGGATTTGATAGAGGGTATAAGATTATGAGGGTCAAAAATAGTGGTTAAGAAAGCACTCTTTCTATTAATAAAGAGGTCAATAGCGAGAAGCACAGTGTATAAAAGACTAAGAACTGGTTTGGGGAGAAAAAAAAAATCAGCCAGACGGTGGTGGTAGTCTGCAACTCACTGCCTGAAAGGTTGGTTGAATCAGAAACTCTTGTAACATTTGAGCAGTATTTAGATATTCACTTGTGTAGCCGCAATCTGAAGAGCTATGAACCAAAAGCTGAAGAATAGGAATAATAGCCATATTTCTGCTGACTACGGAGGACACATAGGGTCGAATGGCATCTTTCTCTGCTGTAGATTTCTATGAGTCTATGATGTAGAAAGTAGAATACGACAGTAAGCTAGCTAGTAATATGAAAACACATAGCAGGAGGTTCTGCAAGTATCTGACTCGGAAAGGAATAACTAAAGGTCATATTGGTCCTCTAGAAAGTGAATCTTGGGAACTGATAGTGGGAAACAAAAAGATGACACAGGCATTTTCCGTTTGTTTTCGCAGTGGAAAACTAACATTAAACTTTAAAAAGATCATGGAAAATCAGATGACCTCAAATCAATCACTACCACCAGGATAAAAATGGTCTGAAACTAAAGGTTGACAAATTCCCAGGGCCAGATGGTCAGCATCTTGGATTTTAAAATAAATGGCAGCATAGATAGTACCCAAATCAGCAGTAGGTCACTGAGACCCTCCAGTCTGCTCCACCATCAAATAAGGTCATTCCTGATTTTATTACTCGAGATTCTTGCTTACTGCTGTTAACCTTTCACCAGCCTGTTTACTAATATTCTAACTCTTAATTAAAAATGTTCAAAGACTTTGCGTCCAGCGCCTTTTGAGAGTTTCAAAGACTCGCGACCATTAAGAAAAAAAAATCTTAGCTCTTTCTTAATTGGGTAATCCTTTACTTTCAAATAGTGACAGACTCTTAGTTCTAGATTTTCTCACAACAGGAAACATTGTTTCAACAACTAACCTGTCAAGACACCTCAAGATCTCATACATTTCTATTAAGTCCCTTTTACTTAATCCATTTCAGTGGAGACAAATCCAGGCTATCCAATGTTTCTACACAAGACAGTCTATCCAATACAGGTTTTAGTCTAGTAGACACGTTGGTTATAACTTTCTAAAATTCCTTTGATTCTGAAAGGATACAGCAGATTGGAAAAGAGAAGTGTAACGCTTTCATTCAACAAAAATAAAGGAAGCAGAAGGCAGGAAACCTTAGATCAGTTAAACTAATATCTGTGATAACAAGGTGAAGGGTCTAGGCCCGAAATGCCAAGCTTTCCTGCTCCTATGATGCTGCTTGGCCTGCTGTGTTCATCTAGCTCCACACCTTGTTATCTCGGATTCTCCAGCATCTGCAGTTCCTATTATCTCTACAAACTAATACAAACTAATATCTGTTACAGGGAAGGAGCTAGAATCCATTATTAAATAGTTACAAAATCATTATTTGATCAAGCTGAACCAACTTAACTTTCTGAAAAAAAAAACGCATCTATTAGAATTTTCTGACAAAGTAACAAACATAATGGATTGAGGGGAACCAGTAGATAGACTGCAACACCAAAGGTTGCTGCTTAAGATAACAACATGTGGTACAGAGGGTGGGCCAAATGATTGGTTAGTTGACATGAAGCTGAGGCTAAAGATAAATGAGCTTTTCAAGCTATCGCTAGTGGACTGCCACAGAAATCAATGCCATGTCCTCAAATATTTATAATCCAAATCAATGACTTGCACAGCCAAATGTGTGATACCTAAATTTGCTTATGACACCAAGATAGATAGGAAAGTAATTTGTCAAGAGAAGTAGAAAGTCTGCAAAGGGTATAATGGGGGTGAATGTGAGCTTGTCATCTTTGAAAGAAGAATAGGAAAGCAGCATATTATTTAAATAGAAAGAGATTGTGGAACTTGATGGTACTGAGGGAACTGGCCCTCTGATACATGAATCAGATAAAATCAGTACATAGGTACAGTAAGGGACTAGGAAGGCAAATGGAATATTGTAATTTATTGCAAGAGAAATAGAATATAAAAGTAGGGAAATTAGATATATTCTTAATGCAAAAAGAAAGGGGGTAAAGGATAGGGGAGTTAAGCAGGGACAAGGTAGTGAATTGGATTATCAGTCATCATCATGGCTGAGATGCTCAAAGGGGTGAATGGCCTTTTCCTGCTCCTATTCTCTATATTTCTGTTTTTAAATCTGTAGCAAACAGTAGCAAGGCACATCTGTAGTTACCACAATCAAACTTGTTTCCCTTCTTGAATAACATCACAATCACAGAGTCCCTGAGATCTGCCAGCATGTGCTCTTCTTCCCAGATGACAGATATAAGGTAGTGCAGCCATGCCATGCATCTATCCCAGCCATATTTCAGAACTTCAGCAGAGGTTCCATCTATCTCAGGAATTAGGATTCCTCCCAAATCATTTACGGTACCTGAATAGTAAGTTTATGTGATTCATGCATCAGAAGACCCAATTCCCTTGGTTCCATCTCCTTTCTTCAGCTATGAAATGCAATATAAGGTCCTCACTATTCACAGCCTTATCCTATAGGGATGCCCACAGCCTTGAACAAATTAAGATTCTGCATTTTACTAAAAAACGGTACATAATAATGATTTGCTCATCGTCACAGTTAGACGGTACTGGCTCTCATCGTCAGCTCTAATCTTAAACTGTGCTTTTAACACTCTGGTCTCTTATCCTTTGATCACTTCCTCGTTATCATCCAATCTCTCTTTCAAACTGTGTTTCATCTAATACCTTTTCAAGTCTGCTGGCAACTTTGTAGGTGAAATCACCAGGTTTTTCTTCCCCCTTCTACCTATGCTTTAAGGGACTTCTCACAGTCTATTTACAAACTGTTATAACAAACAATAAAATAATTTTTAGAATTTCAATGAAGAAAAATGTCAGAGATGTAACACAGTTCATCCAACACAGTTCACCCATTAACTCCTCTGCTGCCGCAATTATATCTTCAAAAGAAGGACCACGAACACAATATACCCAAAATGTGCAAATGAGCAAGTTTTTGTATTCATCTTTAAATGCTGTCGGATAAGTCAAATAGTTGTTAGCATCAAATTTATTTTTCAGTAAGTAACATTCCTCTACATTGTATAGTTAGACAGATCCCTGGTGAATTTTTACACCACTATGGCCAATATATAATCAACAATTGAGATATATTTAACCAAAATTTCCAACAAATATTTGTTTTAATGTTTCAAAAAATACAGATAAGATTCTTTCAGAGAAAAAATATTAAAATCTTACTTTCAAGGCTCACTTGGAGAGGACATTTTTTAACTGCAGTATTTTCCCATAGAAGAATAGCATTTAATGAATGGGATGGTGATATCAGAGCCAGAAGCTGCGCAATCAATGAGACATCATGCTCATATTTCATGTTCCATACTCATCTTGCTCAAAATTACTACATAAATGAAGTACTATATATCTCTTCTATTGTATTATTATATTACAAAAATGGTTAGGGAGGAATGTTGAATTTAACCGATCGTTATGATAAGGGTTGCCAACCCTGTAGCATGGAATATTTATCAACTTTTGTTACTTACCATCATCATTAAATTATTCTGAAGCCTGGTGTATTATAGCTTATTTTCAAAACCCAAACTAATCTGCTGGTATATATTTTGACACTCACTGCTCCAGTCTTTGCTTTGGCTCCTGAATAACACTGCTAAATTAGTGCCAATAGCACTGAATTAAGCATAATTTTCTGCTCCGAGTTCATATGATAGTTACGAGTCAATACTCCAAAACTGATTTTTTGGGCAAATGACTTTTATTTCATCAATCTAAAATTTGATTAATAAACTGAAAAATTAAAATGCCCATGCTATTCTTCAACTATTTAGAAAATAATGTTTATATAATATGATTCCATGCACTGTTAACACAATGTATCAAAAGGCAAAATGAAAATATGTGCTGTTCACAAATCTTGACCATTGCAAATAATAAGTGAAAAATCGAGTTTTCAACACTGAAATGCTTAGCATACAAGATCCGTTTTTATATGGTGTTCAAAACAATTGCTACAAAAGCTCACATAGCAACTGGCATCTTCCATTTAAATACTATCACAATAATCAACAATGTTTATCCATATGCCAAGATATACAAGACAAATAAAAATTACACCAAGGATCTTAAGTTAAATAAATAATACTTCTCCTTTTCACTAGTTCACACATGCAACATTCAGGAGTTCATGCTGTGAGAAAGTGTATCTCACCAGTTAAATAGATGGTAAAATTATCAGCTTGATTAATGGTGTGATAGGTGAAAAAAGGAGGTGCTCTTTCGTCCCCATTATTTGTTTACTATCTTCATCTTCCAATATTTGGTTCCTACTTCAATGCAGTAGAAGCAATTAGTGTTGAATAACTGGTAAGCTATTCTTTAATAAATAACCAGTAAAGTTAAAATACGGCGCAGCAGCTCAGTTGAGTGGAACATCCCATCTATGAAATGTGGGAAGTCAAGGAAGCAGCCTTGTGTCCGAGATGCACACAGCTTCAGGGAGTGTCACTGACTGCACAAGCTTGAGCTCTTGACTTCAGAACTTGAATGATGCCTTGGGTCACTGTTGTGCATTAACAAGACGTAGGGCTATTCAGACAACATGTTTTAAGTTTAGAGATTAGGGTGTGCAGGTGGGTAAGAAATCAGTGATTCCTTGGATTCCAGCATCTGCAGTTTTTTTTTAATTTCAGACCAAGTTTAACCACTGTGCAGTCTCTTCAAAGGATGTCCGCTTTGAGAAGTTTCCTGCCTCCCTTAGATGTGGACTCAGTGAGTCCCTTTCTCACTCCGAGGGCCTCTTCAGCTTTTCAGCTCTTCGACCACACCATGGAACAAACCGGCGAATACAGCCGCATGACCTTCCTTAGTTCCTGTCTTCGCCACCATCTCATCCCTCAAGGCCTACAGGTATATTTTAAACCCTCAAAATTTGGACCCATCTTCGGTGCTCCATACTCACAACACCTTCAATGCCTCTAGAAACAATTCTCTCTCCAGATTCTCCGCTCAACCCTCTCTGCAATGTGCTGGCAACTCCACTCCCTCTCCTCATCCCTCCCCCAGCTCAAGGCCTCCATTTCCTGAACTTGCAGAGGACCTGTACTCTTCTATATTCGACGCAGAATTCAAACGCTCAACAAATGGCTTTTCTGCTTCATATCTGACATTAAATATCGTAAGTTTGCAAGACTCTCCTCTACTCACCTCCAATTGGAAAATCCATTCACCACTCACAATCCGCGCCCTCTTTTTGGCCACCTCCAGGCCCTCCATGCTGCTGCCACCGTTACACACATGCAGACCTCATCCTGCATGGCTCTCTCCTGTCTGGCGCCACTTCTGGTTTGGATACCGCTTTCGGTTCCAGTCCAGCACCTGAGCTTCTACAACCATCAACCAGAACCCACAGGAACTGACTTTCAACCTCCATCTCTGCTCCGCATGTCTCCTCAAACGCTGCACCAGATTCCGCCGACCAAAGGACTGGGACCTGCCTCAACTTCCTAGCCTCCACTCTAGACTCCACCCACTCTCCAGTCAACACCTGGACTCCTATCCCCAGGGTCACTCCCAGGTCTTACTACCCACCTGCAGCTAGCCAACACACCTCTCCTTCCTCCTCTCTACCTCATCTCTCCCACACCCCTCACACCCCCCATCCAATCCTCCATTCTACTTCCCAGCCCACTACTATCCCACTCTCCTTTCTCTCCAACAACTACTCCCCCCCACCACACAGGGTCCAACCCTCACCAATCACATGCTATTGCCCTTCCCCCTCCTCTCTTTCAGCCTCGTCGAGACCCCTCCCTGAAACCCCACCCATGAATCTTGCTGCATATTCACCATTCCCTCTGACCTCAAACTCTCTGAAGTCGAACGGTCTGTCCTCAGTAAAGAGCTCAAGTTCGTGTCCATCTGCCCCCACCTCAATGAGTTCTATGCCTGCAATGATGTAGAACCCTTCTTCCACCGCCACCGTCTCCATGCTTTCTTCTTCAATAAAGACTCCCAACCATCCTCCGGAGACCTCTTCTTCAACCTCCAACCTTCCTCCTCCTCTTGGAGGCTTGCTGCTGGCTTCTTACCTGCCCTGGACCTCTTTATTGCTAACTGCCAATGCAACATCAACCGCCCCAATTTCTCTACACCCTTCACTCACTCCAGCCTCTCCCCCTCTGAACATGCACTGCTCTACTCTCTCTGCACCAATCCCTGTTTCACGATCAAGCCCGCTGAAAACGGCAGAGCAGCGGTAGTCTGGAGGACGGACCTCTATATCGCAAAGGCCGAACACACATTCTCTGAAACCACATCCTACCTCCCCCTTGACCATGAGCCCGACATGGCCCATCAAGCCATCATCTCCAACACTGTCCATGAACTCATTACCTCCAGTGATCTCCCTTCCATCGCCTACAACCTTTACAGTCCCCCAGCCAGTCCTGAAGAAGGATTATTCCCGAAATGTTGACTGCTCATTTCCTTTAGATGCTGCTTGCTTGCTGTAATCTTCCAGCCTCCTGTTTGTTGCCTTGGATTCCAGCACCTGCAGGTTTTTTGTCTCTGAGAAATAGGTGACCTCAAGGCAATTCAAGAAAGTCACACAGGTGGTGTAGAATTCCCCTGAGACCATCTCACTCACAAATCTGATTTCTGCTTCAGATTGCAGTGAGTGCGATGGTTCATAGAAGTCACAGAATCCCTACAGCATGGAAATAGGCCATTCGGCCCATGAATACCACATTGACCCTCTAAAGGGCATCCAACCCAGATCCACTCCCTAGCTTATCCCTGTAATCCTGCATTTCCCATGGCTAACCCACCTATCCTGCACATCCCTGGACACTATGGGCAATCCAGCATGGTCAATCCACCTAACCTGCACATGTTTGGACTGTGGGAGGTAACGGAGCACCCAGAAGAAACTCATACAGACGTGGGGAAAATGTGCAGACTCCACACAGACAGTCACCCGAGGGTGGAATCGAACCCGGGTCCCTGGCACTGTGAGACAGCAGTGCTAACCACTGAGCCACCATGCTGGCCTTCAAGGAGTGCAGTCACAGCCACATCTGTGGCACCATGGGTGGCTCAGATGCACAGGATGGAAGGAAGAAGGGTGGAAGAGCTGGACCAGTAGCAGATTCTTTATCTAGGGGAACGGACATGCATTTCTGTGGCCCTAAATGTGACTCCAGGATGGTATATTACCTCAATGTAATCAGGGTTAAGGATGTCACAGAATGTCCGAAGAATTTTCTTCAAGGAGATGGTGAAAGCAGAGGTCGTGATCTATGTCGAATTGAACCTATGGCTGGAAAACTAGTGTACGAGGTAAAGCATCAAATTTCTGAGGTGGGGAAAGGTGGGGCCTGTAAAAGATGGATGGCTTGCATCGGGGCAGGACTGGGACGAACATCCACACAATGTTGTACAAGTGAGGAGGATTTAAGCTAAATTGACAGCAGATGGGAACTTGAAGAGGAGCTCAGGTTCAAGAGAAGCACAGTTAGTGAAAGGCACTTTTTTTTCAAGGCCCCCCTCACCATGATTCAGCAAACCATCAGGAATGACAGTGTACGCCAAACCGCCGCCCCACCCCACCCTCCGACTGACTGGGTAGGTCAGCCATGACTGAGCGCAGCTCAACCTGCAGGGTACCCAAATAACCTACTTTAAATCACACACTGGTTGCATTTGACCTGCACGGCATACCATGGCTGAATCCCAGAACTGTATGGTCATGGATCTCTGGATTCTGGTCAGATCAAGCGCTTGACTGACGGTGCTCAACCCCCTGGATTGATTAGATAAGTTCCTTGACTGAATGCAGCAGCAACTCCTGACTGACTGCAGTACCCTTGGCCTCAGTAAGGAATGCTAACTTTTGATTTTCAGACATGTCCCCTTGGTTAAAACACATTGTGCTTTTTGCTGTGTAAACTGCTGGCACAAACTGTAGGTGTGATATTGGCATAGCACCATGCGGTGTACGTCCAACCCCCTTGACATTCAGCGCTTCAAACAGTGACACGCTGCCTGCTTCTCCCTGTGTGTTGAAAGAGACAATGGAAGCCACAGAGACTGGCAGCCTGCAATTCAGCCTACATTCTAAAAACATCCAAGTCAGTTTAATGTCAAGGAGGAAGGTATTCATGGAGCATGTAGGGATGTTGTTGAATGCTGGAACAATCAATCTGTGAGCTGCAATTGTGTGGTAACCACTCTGACTTGTATGTCTGGAACTTTTATCATCCAGTTTCCTTGGGAAGGAGAGAATTGAAAGTGTTGCGGAAAGAGATAGGTTGGGCTAATGATGAGATGCAAATATGCAGAAATAAGGAACTCACAGCAATAGTGGCATTTTGAAGTTGCTGTTTAAAACTGAAGGGAGAAATCACCTTGTTTGTCCAAATTTCCTATCTTTGGCCACACCATTCCAGGGAAGGAAGATTCTGCCCATTTATCTTCAAAGAAATTCCAAACCCTGTTGTTAACACTGTTAATGTGGTTATTTCCATGTATTCTGTAACAAGGATTTGGTAAACTATGGTACTGTTGGCAAATACATCATTTACTTGGGTATGAGAACAAGAGTAGGGCTCGGGACATAATCAAAATAAATTTTAAAGACATACACAGTATTGTTTTGATCTTTATGAAAGAAAGATAAATTTTGCAGCAGTTTTTTTATTTCCTTTTGTACTTTGGTCACTTTTGCACACTGTTCAACGGTATGGGTAACTAATTTGCATTAAGTGATTCATTCAATGTCTGCCATGATTGCTGAAGCCCAGTTTTGTCTTGAATTGCTAAATATATATTTTGTAAATTTGATCAATACATTCCGAATTTTGCTGAATTTTCTGATTTTAAAAAATCTGATAACAAATAAATATTATAGATATTCTAATTTTGTTGTTCACTGTGAGATGCCATGTTAATTAGCTGAAGTACCAGAGTGAAATGCAATTACAACTGAAGCATAAATTCGGTTTCAGGATTGTTAATTAGTTCAATAACCATTTGCATATCAACATTATATCAGGTAAAAATCCATACCCGCTGAACAAAAGTCTTGCTGAAGTGACATTAAAATTAAGGCTTCTTGCAGCACTGAATGCAGCAAGTGAGAATCTACTGCTGATGGGATTACATTCATTGGTTCACTGGACCATGATAATGGTGGAAAATGGTAGGCAGCTGGCATGCTGGAATTGATTTCACTTAGGAAACCATTATGGTATCTTACAACGTTTGCATCTTGATCACAACTAGCTAAAAAACACTGGAAATAAAAAGAAAAACTTTACATAGTTAAAGAGGAAAACAGAGTTTTGCCTGCAGAGATAGTAATTTGCATATCACAAAAATCCATATACTCCAGTCTTCAAATACACCCGAATTTCCTTATGGGCAATTGTTATGAAGTAGCATGATTCAAAACATGATTTGAATTTATGATCATGGTTATATTAACATTATTGATTATGGTTCACATGTCCATAAAATTCTAAACAATACATGGCTTGCATAATATTTATAGCACAGAGCATCAGACAAGTCGTTACGTGTCACATCAGCCAATCCCTCTGTTCCCTACCTAACCTCATCAACATATTCTAAAATCATTTCCTTTAGGGCAGGGAGAAAGGATTTATTGACCTGCATGTTAAGAAAAGAGTACTCCTACCTGATCATTGATGAGAAACAATACATTGAATTCAACTGAATTGAATTAGCTTTATTGTCAAATGCACTCAAATGTGTACGGTGAAAAGTTTATAAGTTGCCACTTACAGCACTATCTTAGATGAAAAGGTACCTAGGTACAGCTTCCTCAGTTACAAAGGCCCTCAAGTCCTTAGGAAAAGAATAAAAATACTCCCAGAAGTGATGGCTTACTAGCCAAGTTGTATTTGGCTCTGTGGGACTTGATTGGCCAGAAACTGTTGGAGGCATACAACAGCATGCTTCTGTCAAGTACAATGTACAATGTGTGAGGAAAGTTTTCATCACCCTCAACCTTCCACAAGTGGAAGAGGGAAAGAGTGGAAATTAGAAATTGGCAACCAATTTCATTGCTGACGACAAACCACAAAATCCTATCTAAGGTCATCGCCAACCAGGTCAGATCTGCTCTGGGATTGGTGGTTCACCCTGACCAAGCCTGTGCTGTAATGAAAAGGGTGATCTCTGAGAACCTTGCAATCCTCAGGGACATGATCGCATACGTCCAGGACAGGAGTGTGGATGCCTACCTCATCAGCCTGAACCAGAGAAGGCCTTTGACAGGATATCACACACATACAGGTAGGATTTGCTCTCCAATGGACTTTGGGGATGGAGTCTGCAATTGGATATGACTGGCCTGTGCCCACATTGTTAGTGCAGTCTCAATCAATGGGAGGGAATCAGAAACCTTCCCGAACTGATCCAGATTGGGCAGGGCTGCCCAGGCATCCACTCTCCTGCTTTGTTTGTGTGTTATCTAGAGCCTTTTGCCAAGTTCATCAAGAAGGATGTGTGCCTGAGAGAGATGACTATTCCAGGCAGCGGAGGCCTGGAGGTCAAAGCCTCCCTGTACATGGATGACATCGCCATTTTCTGCTCGGATCCGCTGTCAGTGTGCAGACTCATGAACATCTGTGACCAGTTTGAACTGGCCTCAGGAACTAAGGTAAATTGAGGCAAAAGCGAGGCCATGTTCTTTGGAAACTGCGCCAACTGATTCTTTATTCCCTCACCATCAGGACACATTACCTGAGGGTGCTGGGAATATGGATCAGAGGGGCCAGGCATGTAAATAATCTTGGGAGAAGCGCATCGCCAAAGTGAAGCAGAACTGGTCTTTTGGGAGCACTGCTTTTGGGAGCTCCATTGCAGGTAAAAACATGGTTATCAGGTGTGAGGCATTCTCTCTGTTGTTGTATGTGATGCAGGGGTCGCTCATCCCCCAAAATTGCACTGTTTCAGTCACCCGAGCCATATTCCACTTCATCTGGAGGCCTAAGGTGGACTGTGTTTGTAGGGACACCACATACAAAACTCCGGAGAGTGGGGAGGTGAGAACATACCCAATGTTGCCCTCATCCTGATGACCACCTTTGTGTGCACCTGCATCAAGCTGTGCGTAGACCCTTAGTACACAAACACCAAGTGTTACTATGTACTGAGGTTGTACCTGTCCTGCTGTTGCATTGGATGGGATTGGCCTCTTGGTCGTGGAAAGCTACAAGTAGTTGAACCGTTCCGTATCACCTGTCCTTTGTCGAGAAACTTCCAAAGAAAAACCATCTTTGATCACCAGTCTGTCATGTAGCATCCTTGAGACCCTGAAGGAAAAGGAGAGGTTGAATCCTGTTACGTGGTTCTCTGAGCAGACTGTCAAAATCATTTGGCAGAATGTCTCATCTCTAGAACTTTCTAACAAGCACCAAGGCATTGCTTGGCTGGTGGACAGAAGAGCACTGTCTGTCATATCCTTCATGTACACCTGTTTGCACCAACACACGCTAACTTCAAAGCAGCTGCAGGGGAGGTGGGTAGAGACTGTCACACATCTCCTGCTGGAATGTGCCTTTGCAAAGGAAGTCTGGAGAAAAATGCGGTGGTTTTTGTCAAGGTTTGTTTTGAGCAACTCCATTACGCAGCACTCTGCTCTACACTCCCTGGGATGCACACTGAAACAAACATCAACAGCGCTTGGAGGATCATTAACTCAGTGAAAGGTGCTCCTTGGTCTGCCCGAAACATGTTGGTCTGCCAGAACAAGGAGTTGACCATGACCGAGAGTTGCAGACTGGCAAATTCCAAGGTCCAGGATTACGTGCTAAGGGATGAACTAAAGCTTGGGGTAGCTACCGTCAAGGGTCAGTGGGGAAAGAACACGGTCTGAGGTCTTTATGCTGAAGATAAATGGGGGTCTGTTCAGTTATTGGACCCTCCAAATGCCTCAGATATGTGCAAATATTAGTATTGTATGTATAAGAGATGTCTTTAATTTTTTTGGATAGAGTCAAAGTCCAACGTTTTTGTTTGTTTACTTGATATGCAAACTACAGAACTGTACTGCATTTGTGACAATGTATATATACAATGACATTTTTTACGAATAAAGTATATGTTTGAATTAAAAAATGATTACTTACAGGGTAACAATATCACCAATATACAGCACTGGGTGTGCCTATTTCATTTAGGATGTCCTTGCTGAAATATGTCACATGTGGTAACCACAATTACAACCAGAGAATGGAGAAAGAAACATTGAGTGATTATGAAGTGATTTTCAACACGTCTGGCACTTGTAATGCTGGAGAGGGAGAGATTAGCAACATCTCACAGGGAAAGGAAGTTACCAAAGCTCTGTATTTCAAGAGAGCTGATTAAATTTCATTCTGTTTTGCCAGTAGAAGCAAATGGTGGTAGAATGCATCTTTACTCAGATTGCAGATTTCTCCATAATACAGGGTACCATAACAATACACACACCTCTTTGTGGGGACCGGATGTCAACTGTGCCTTAACTGAAACAAAAACAGAAGCTGCTGTAGAAACTCAGCAGGTCTGGCAGCAACTGTGGATAGAAAAACAGAGGTAATGTTTTGAATCCAGTGACCCTAAGTCGGAACGGTCATTGGACTGGAAACGTGAACTGTATTTCTTTCCTTCAGAGATGCTGCTAGACCAGTTGAGTTTCACCAGCATTGTCTGTCTTTTTTGTTTCAGATTTCCAGCATCCACAATTCGTTGTTTATTTAGTGTCCTATGTTGAAACTGAAAGATATGTTATCCTTTCCACAAACAGCTGGTGTGCATTTATAAACAGAGAATCAAGTTGGTTAATGTCTGGTGTTCTGACAACAGTCATGATGCTTTTATTCAGTAATATTCTGCTACATCAGTCAGATTTTCAGCCATCACTTGTTTCTTAGAGACAGTGATTGTTTCATGATGGTCAGTGCACCCAATAAAACCATGCTGCCAGATGAAATGTGATGGATCAGACCACTGGTGTGTTCAGACAATGGTTTAGCTGCTTATACCTCTCAGAAGAACTCTGCAGTGCTCAATTTGAATGGATATCAAGATTTAATGTGGTCTATTGGGTGCTGCGTAATATGAGGGGACATCCCTTTCCAACAATTACAAGGTGAGCAAATCAGGAACAGGCGTGTGGAAAGGAAAGGAAGAGAAGAGCTACTTAGATATCCCCTTTCTCCTCATTCTGTTCATGAAAAGGTCATCTGAGTGCAATGTCAATAAATGTAAAACCAATTTCCCATTTCCCAAGAGTCCGACACATTAGCTTTCTTCTGTCACTAACTAAATAGTTACTGCCATCTTGTTATAAGTGACAACAAATTGGGCTGAATGTTGCCAGGCAACATGAATGGCATTCGGAGACTAGTCAGGATGGGAGGATGATTGCTGAGTCCTTGAGAGAGAATGAAAAGATGCTCCTGAAAGACGTCACTACTCCCAGCAGTAGTGCCTCAGAAATGCTAGAATTCAGCTGGAAGCTGATTGCTAGTCCTCCGCAAGACCCTGCAGGTTCCCTTGCACACTGGTGTACCACAAGGATCTGTTTAGGGGCCACTGCTGTTTGTCATTTCTATAAATGACCTGGATGAGGACGTAAAAGGATGGGTTAGTAAATATGCAGATGACACTAAAGTCGGTGGAGTTGTGGATAGTGCGGAAGGATGTTGCAGGTTACACAGGGACATAGATAAGCTGCAGAGCTGGGCTGAGAGGTGGCAAATGGAGTTTAATGCGGAAAAGTGTGAAGTGATTCACTTTGGAAGGAGTAACAGGAATACAGAGTACAGGGCTAATGGTAAGATTCTTGGCAGTGTGGATGAGCAGAGAGATCTCGGTGTCCATGTGCATAGATCCCTGAAAGTTGCCACCCAGGTTGATAGGGTTGTTAGGAAGGCATACGGTGTGTTAGGTTTTATTGATAGAAGGATTGAGTTTCGGAGCCGTGAGGTCATGTTGCAGCTGTACAAAACTCTGGTGCGGCCGCACTTGGAGTATTGCGTACAGTTCTGGTCGCCGCTTTATAGGAAGGATGTGGAAGCATTAGAAAGGGTGCAGAGGAGATTTACCAGGATGTTGCCTGGTCTGGAGTGAAGGACTTATGAGGAAAGGCGGAGGGACTTGAGGCTGTTTTCGTTAGAGAGAAAAAGGTTAAGAGGTGACTTAATAGAGACATACAAGATGATCAGAGGATTAGATAGGGTGGACTGTGAGAGCCTTTTTCCT
>JAHRHZ010000248.1:68335290-68395297 GCA_024137785.1 Ginglymostoma cirratum
GAGGATTCAGAAGAGGACTTTAATGGGGTAGCATAGGTTAGTGGATATGTACACATACAAGTCTGGTGTATTGGCAGGCCTGACAAAAAGCTTGCAATCACTGTCAAAAGAGCATACAGGATCTAATAAATCACAAATTCCAGTTTGGAACAATTCAACCATGTCTCAGCTTCCATTGCAGTACAAACTACACTGCAGAGGAAGCTCGAATGAATTCTTACAAGATCAGTTTGCTGTCACACAAAGTCAAACTACAATATTAGTGTCCAAAGCTTGCATGCTGGCACAGACTTCTTCCAACAGTGGGGGAGATGATAGCTCAGTGGCGTTGTCAGTGGACCAGGGAACATGGGTTCAAATCGCAACACAGCAGCTGATGGGATTTGAATTCAATTATTCAAATAATAATTTGTTGCAATAACATACATTCATATGAAACTAGTCTGAGTGATGATGCCCATGACAGCTGCTATTAATAATCATAAAAACATACGTGGTTCACTAATGCCCTTTGAAGAAGGAAGCATGCCATCCTTACAAGGCCTATTTCTGACTCCAGAGCCAGCAATGCCCATATCTCATGAAAGGATAGAGGAAAAAGCAGGATACCACAATTACAGAGATGTTGCCCCAGGGAAGTGGAAACCCTGTGTTCTTCTGTCAAGATGAAAGCATTTGACCCCCCATCTCTGCCAATGACATTGCTATTGTCTGTAACTTGCCCACACTGTTAGTGGAGTCAGAGGTCTCACCTTCTAAGCAGAGAGCTTCACAAGATCACCCTCCAAGGCCATCTCCAGTCTCAACCATTTAAAATTAGCACTCTTTTGATCATCATGCTGCAGTCACTGGTGACACATCTGAGGTGAGCTCCAAGCAAGGCAAAGGCACAGGGAAGATAGGCAGTAAAGGAGTACACAAAGATTATTAGTGATTTGGCTAGAAATGAGAATGAGCAGTGGAATTTCAAAATTAGGTTCTGTTTACCATTCGTAAAGTCTAGTGACTGAAACGAGGTCAGCCAGGTGGACGTCACAGAATATGAGTTTCCTGACTGGGGCTGGGAGTGTCAGACATCCTGTTCACTCTGAGAGGTGGTGCTGAGGGAGGTGGATCAATGTCAAGGACTCTCCACGTGTAAATAAAGGGTCAGTTGGTGACAGGATAGTAGCCTGTGCGCAGCTATTTCAGTGGCAACAAAAGAAAAACACACTCCTGAAGAAATTTGCTCGCAACAGCTGACTTTGAGGTGGGGTAAGCATTTCTGGCGCCGTGTTGTTACTTGGGAAGCTTGACTCGTTTGACCCTGCTGTCAAAGACCGACCCCAATATGCAGAAAGTATGGGTTATTTTTTCCGACAAAATTACCGCCAGCTAATCTCCCACATTTGTGCAAATGGTCGGGTAAACCTTGGACTCGATTACATGTTGACGATGCAGGGCCTTTCATGGGGTTAATGTTCTTAGTTGTCATGGACACCCACTCAAACCGGCTAGATGTGCATACGAGTTCATTCGTCAAACACGGAAACGATGATGCAAAAACTACCCACATCTTTTGCAATACACAGACTGGTGGAAGGGTTGGTCACAGACAATGGTCTATCCTTTACCAGAAGGGAATTTGAGCATTTCCTGAAGTCAAATAGTATCTGACATAGAAGCATAGCTCCATAAATGGTCTGGCAGAAAAAAACAGTGCAAACTTTGAAGGCAGGTTTAAAGAAACAGCTTATAGCTTCATTAGATACCAAACTGTCCCGGTTCCTATTTGATTATAGGACCCCCTCATGTGACTACAGGAATAGCTCTAGCAGAGTCGCTAACGGGGAGAAGACTCCACACCAGGTTGAATCTGATCTTCCCGGACCTGGGGGGAGGGTGAAACAGCATCAGGAATGCCAATGCTAGACACTAGACTCTGCTAGGAGAGGGAGACAGTTTACTTAAAGGGATGAAGTTTAGTGTAGGAATCATGGAAATGGCACTGCATGGGTAAGAGGCATTGTCAATGCAAGGTCAGGTCCAGTTACATATAAAGTTTGAATAGGTACAATGGCCCTGAACAAGCACGTGGACAACACTGAAGCTGCAACTCAGAAAGGGTGTGGGAGCAAAATATGCCCGGCTCCTCGACAGCCTATCAGATTGTTCCGGAACCTATGGGAGCTTCTTGTTCATCAAGCGTTGAAGATATCTCGGAATATGAGATAGATATCACGGTAGATATCACTGCCTCGACGTTTTTGCCGCCTGAAGAAGAGATGAATTTCTTATGAGACGCTCCAGGTGCAAGAGGCAAGTTACTGAGTGTTACGTGCCATCTGTATCAGAGATAGAGTTGGAGGAACCTGAGCCGCTGCTAAAATGCCCCAGGAGGACCTACAACAAAGGAATTGGCCTGTGTCCTCAGATTCAGAGGGGAAGGGATGTAGTGATTGTAAATGAGGACAGCCAGGTGGACCTCATAGAACATGAGTTCCCTGACTGGGGCTTGCAATCTGGTCCAGTCAGGGAGCCCTGGCAAACAGATAACAATATGAATGCCAGAAATCCTGTTTAATCTGACAGCTGGCTCTGAGGGAGCTGGATCAGTGTCAGGATTCTCCACTTGGAAATAAGGGATGACTTGGTGATGGAATACTATCCTCTGTGGAGTTACTTCTGCTTTAATTTCAACATTCTTGCCAAGTGGACCCCATGGTTAAGGTGTGGAATTGTTGTTGAATGGGAAATTAAGATTGCCTTTACTGATACTTAAATTGGATTTGGCAGTCACATACAGTTTAGCTGGATACAGGAAACACAGACTACTACTCCTAATGCTTCCCCCTCAGCCATCTCCCTACCAGCTGCACACTGGATATCTACTGGCAGGGATTATGCCTTTATGCTAAGGCAATGCAAGATACAGCAGACAATACAAATCATGATAGCTACTTTGGGAGCGCAGCAAAGGCCCTTGAGAATATCTCAAGCGGCAAAAGTGTTGCTAACCACTGCAAAGATCCTCTTTGTAATTCAGTCACTGGATGCAGGTGTTGCTGGCTGGGCCAGCATTTATCGCCCATCCCTAGTTGCCCTTGAAAAGGTGATAGTGAGCTTGCTTCTTGAACCACTGCAGTCCTTGTGTTGTAGGTAGTTCCACAATGCTGTTTGGGAGAGAATTCCAGGATTTTGACCCAGTGACACTGAAGGAACAGCTGTTTATCTCAAAGTCAGGATGGTCAGTCGCTTGAAGGGAACTTGCAGGTGTGGTGTTCTCATATGCCTGTTGCTCTTGTCCTTCGAGATGATAGTGCTCCTGGGTTTCAAATGTGCTATCTATGGAGCTTGGTGAGTTGTTGAAATTTATTTTGTGGATGGTGCATACTGTTTTACTGTGTGTCATTGGTAGAGGGAGTGGGTGTTTGTGGATGTTGTCCCTAGCAAGCAGGCTTCTTGAGTGTTGTGGGCACTGCAGTCATCCAGGGCTAGTGGGGATAATTCCAAAACGCTCTTGACTTGTGTCTTGTAGAAACTGGACAGACTTAGGGGAGTCAGAAGGTGAGTTACACACTGCAGGATTCCTGGCCTCTTCCCGCTCTTGTAGCCACTGGATTCATATGGCTAATCCATTTCAGTTTCTGGTCATTCGTAACCCCCAGGATGCTGCAGTGGGTGTTTCAGAGATGATCACGTTATTGACCGTCTAGGGGTGATAATCAGAGACAGAGATGGTCATTACCTGGCACTTGTGTGTCACAAATGTTACTTGTCACATGTCAGCCCAGGCCTGGATATTGTCCAACTTTTCCTGCATTTGGATATTAACTGCTTTTGTACCTAAGGAGTCACAATTAGTGCTGAACATTGTGGAATCATCAGCAAACATCCCTACGCTGATCTTATGATGGAGGATCAAACAGCTGCAGATGGTTTGGCCTGAGATACGATCCTGAGGAACGGCTTCAGAGATGTTCTAGAGCTGAGATAATTGATTCACAAAAAATGTAGCCGTCTCCTTTTGTATTTGGCATGACAGTAACCAGCAGGAGGTTTCCTCTTGATTCCCATTGATTCTAGTTTTGCTAGGGCTCCTTGATGCCACATTTGGTAAAACGCAATCTTGAGATCAAGGGCAATTGCTCTCACATCACATCTTCAGCTCTTCTGTCCATGTTTGAATCAAGGCTGTAATGATGCCAGGAGCTAAGAGACTGTGGTGGGAACTGAACTGAGCATCCATGAACAAAAACAAAGTTGCTGGAAAAGCTCAGCAGGTCTGGCAGCATCTGTGAAGGAAAAAAAACAGAGTTAACGTTTCGGCTCTGATGACCCTTCCTTAGAACTCAGTTCTGAGGAAGGGTCACCGGACCCGAAACGTTAATTCTGTTTTTTCCTTCATAGATACTGCCAGACCTGCTGAGCTTCTCCAGCACCTTTGTTTTTGTTCTTGATTTACAGCATCCGCAATTCTTTTGGTTTTTTTCTGAGCATCCATGAAAATTGTTTAGATTGCCTACTGAATCATGACCGAGATGGCCAGTAATAACCCTTACTGCAGAGTAGTCATCTCTGGTATCTCATGGTGGCTCAAATGTCGATGCTGCAGCAAGCTGGTACAAAGTCAAGGTAGCATGCTAGCTGCCAGAGTATTAAGCATTGACCTGCAGGATGTGCTCAGTGTAGTCCCACACCAACTGTACATTGAGGAAGTAGAATACTTTGTAATTGTTGTCTATCTCTGAGTTTATATTTTGTGACTATTGTCAATGTCACACAATGCCATAGAGAAGTCCACAGTTCTGGTGAAGCCACGTGTTTGTTCTGCCTTCCCTCTGGAAAGAGAAACGGCAAAATATTTCCTTTTTACAGAGTGTCAGTAACCTTTTACATCTGTGGTTGACAGAATATGAGATATTTGCTATTCCAAACTAAAAGACTCTTGGTGCACTGAAGTTCATGCCCACTGTCACCCTGCTAGTACTTTCACTCTACTTTAAGGCTGAAGGTTTGCCTACAACTGCTGGCAGATTTCTTTGGTACTCTTTGAAATGGAGGAGGAAAAGAAAGGAAGGAAAGGAATGAGGGAAGGAAAGAAAGATATTCTTGAAAACTTGCATTGAAACGACATCTTTCCAAACTTTAGTGTATCAGAAAAAAACTTTACTGTGAATAAAATTCTGGAAGTGTTGTCCTCATTATGATGTAAGGACATGTGGCAGCCAATTTTTGCACAGAGATGAATGCCAAGTTAATCTGTGTTACTGATGTTGGTTGAGAATAATGAAATTCAAGACATTGACAATTTCTCTGTTTCTCTTTGAAGAGTGCTACAAATCCTTTAGATCTGAAGTACAGCATCTCCAACAATGCAGCACCCTTGGAGTGGCACTGAACGTGTCAAGCATTCGTACAGCAAAACAAAAAGGTTGCTAAGTCCCTATAAAAGTATCCAGTCATGACTGACAGTGAAGGTTAAAAGGATAAATGCAGTCAGAGATATATAAAAAAATACACTGTGGAAAACTCAATAGTTGCTGTACTCCTGGAACCATTTTATATTAAAAACATGGAGTTTTGTCACTTTACCTGGAAGTCAGTGAGAAATGTCACAGATCTATATGTGCACCCACTTAAGGAATTAAGCAAGTCTGAATCAACAAAGGAGTACATGATTTGTATGCACAGACAGACGTACTAAACATCATAGCAGCATCACCATTTCCTTTATATTTTTTATTTGTATTCTGTGAACAGCTTGCCGATAACTGAGTTGAAGGGAGAGTGAGAGGTATGAACGGGGGTGCCTGTTTTCCAGGTGGAAAATACTGCAGCTAAGATGGTGAAGAAGTCATGGATCCTGGACTTGAAGCATGTCAGGGGGTTTGGTTTGGCCTGCTCACAGATGGCATTGAGAGGATTAAGGTATAGAGACTTGGGGGAGGATAAAAGAGGGTGCGCATGTCTCCTAACATGCACGGCAACCTCCTAAAGGATGTAAGTTACCTTTCTTTCCAAAGGTTGTTGGACATAATGAAAGCTACTGACCCACTTTACCTCCTCCATCATTTGCCACAAGCAAGATTGTGGCAGAGATAGAATTTGGTATGTAAGTGGCCATGAATACATGGCTGCTTGATACATTTTCATCCACTGTCATATGTAAGACAGATCAGGGAGCGGATAGGGAGGGGGAAGGTAGGTCACTTGTTTTTATTGTCACAAGATTCATTTTGGTGTCAGGCGGCAGTTCGAAGCGGGAAGAGCGGCAGCGAGCACCAGAGGCCTGACGGGAAGGTAAGACAGTTTAAAAACTTACCTCGAGCGGCGAGCGGTTTTTTCCTCACCGGGAGCGGCGGGAGATGGAGCGGAGGTGACGTTGGAGACCAGGAGGTTGTGAGGAAGGTAAGGAATTAGTACATATTTGGCCACGTGCTAGCCAGGGTAGAAATGAAAGAATAGGCAGGATGAACACGTGGCTTGAGGGATGGTGTAGGAGGGAGGGGTTCAGATTTGTGGGACACTGGGACCGGTTCTGGGGAAGGTGGGACTATTACAAATTGGATGGTCTACACCTGAACCAGACTGGAACTAGTGTCCTAGGGGGAGTTTTTGCTAGGGCTGTTGGGGAGGGTTTAAACTAATGTGGCAGGTGTCTGGGAACCAGAGGAGAAGACTAGTAGACAGTGAGGTGGAAACTAGAGACTGTAAGGATCATGAAGTTAGCATTACCAAGGGGAAGAGTAGGCAGAGAGCAGATGAACGCAAAGGAAGTGGTGGTCTGAAGTGCATATACTTTAATGCAAGAAGTATAGTGGGTAAGGCAGACGAACTTAGGTCTTGGATTAGTGCCTGGGAGTATGACGTTTTTGCGACCACAGAGACGTGGTTGAAGGAAGGGGATGATTGGCAACTAAATGTCCCAGGATGTAGATGCCTCAGACAGGACAGGGAGGGAAGTAAAAGGGGGGGAGGAGTTGCATTGCTGGTCAGGGATGATATCACTGCTGTGCTAAAGGAGGGCACTATGGAGGGCTTGAGCAGTGAGGCATTATGGGTAGAACTGAGAAATAAGAAGGGTGCAGTTACATTGTTGGCGCTGTACTACAGGCCTCCCAACAGTGAGCGTGAGGTAGAAGAACAAATAGGTCGACAGATTATGGAAAGATGTAGAGGTAACAGGGTGGTGGTGATGGGAGATTTTAATTTTCCCAACATTGACTGGGATACACTTAGTGTCAGAGGTCTGGATGGGGCAGAATTTGTAAGGAGCATCCAGGAAAGTTTTCTAGAGCAGTATGTCAATAGTCCAACTAGGGAAGGGGCCATATTGGACCTAGTGTTGGGGAATGAGCCAGACCAGGTGGTAGAAGTTGCAGTGGGGGATTTCTTTGGGAATAGTGACCACAATTCTGTAAGTTCTAGAATACTCGTAGACAAAGATGAGAGTGGTCCTAAGGGAAGAATACTAAACTGGGCCAAGGCCAATTATATCAAAATTCGGCAGGAGCTGGGAAATGTGGATTGGGGACAGCTATTCGAAGGGAAGTCCACATTTGATATGTGGGAGGCTTTCAAAGATAGGTTGAAGATAGTGCAGGATAGGCATGTCCCTTTGAAAACAAGGGATAGGAAAGGAAAGATTCGTGAACCGTGGATGACAGGAGAAATTGTGCGACTAGCCAAGAAGAAAAGGGAAGCGTACATAAGGTCCAGGCAGCTAAGAACAGAACGGTCCTTGGAAGAATATCGGGAGAGTAGGACCAATCTTAAACGAGGAATCAAGCGGGTTAAAAGGGGTCATGAAATAACTTTAGCGAACAGAATTAAGGAGAATCCCAAGGCCTTTTCTTCATATATAAGAAGCAGGAGGGTAACGAGAGAAAGGGTTGGTCCACTAAAGGATAAGGAAGGAAGGTTTTGTGTCGAACCTGAGAAAATGGGTGAGATTCTCAATGATTACTTTGCACCAGTGTTCACTGAGGAGAGGGACATGATGAACGTTGAGATTAGAGATAGAAGTTTGTTTACTCTGGATCACGTTGACATAAGGAGGGAAGATGTGTTGGGTAGGCTAAAGGATATTAAGGTGGACAAATCCCCAGGACCGGATGGGATCTATCCAAGGATGCTGAGGGAGGCGAGAGAGGAAATAGCTGGGGCCCTGACAGATATCTTTGTAGCATCCTTAAACACAGGTGAAGTGCCGGAGGACTGGAGAGTTGCTAATGTTGTCCCCCTGTACAAGAAGGGTAGTAGGAATATTCCAGGTAACTACAGACCAGTAAGCCTGACGTCAGTGGTGGGAAAGTTGCTGGAGAAGGTACTGAGGGATAGAATCTATTTCTATTTGGAAAAGAATGGGCTTATCAGTGATAGCCAACATGGTTTTGTGCAGGAGAGATCATGCCTTACTAACTTAATAGAGTTCTTTGAGGAAGTGACCAAGTTGATAGATGAAGGAAGGGCTGTAGATGTCATCTACATGGACTTTAGTAAGGCGTTTGATAAGGTTCCCCATCGTAAACTAATGGAGAAAGTGAAGTCACATGGTGTGCAGGGTGTTCTAGCTGGGTGGATAAAGAACTGGTTGAGCAACAGGAGACAGAGAGTAGTAGTTGAAGGGAGTTTCTCGAAATGGAGACCTGTGACCAGTGGTGTTCCACAGGGATCAGTGCTGGGGCCACTGTTGTTTGTGATATACATAAATGATCTGGAAGAGGGCATAAGTGGTCTGATCAGTAAGTTTGCAGATGACACGAAGATTGGGGGAGTAGCAGAAAGCATAAGGGATTGTCAAAGAATACAGGAGAATATAGATAGACTGGAGAGTTGGGCGGAGAAGTGGCAGATGGAGTTCAACCCGGGCAAGTGTGAGGTGATGCATTTTGGGAGGTCTAATTCTAGAGCAAACTATACTGTAAACGGAAGAGCCTTGGGAAAAGTTGATGAGCAGAGAGATCTGGGAGTTCAGGTCCATTGTACCCTGAAGGTGGCTGCACAGGTGGATAGAGTGGTCAAGAAGGCATATGGTATGCTTGCCTTCATCGGACGGGGTATTGAGTATAAGAGCTGGCAGGTCAGGTTAAAATTGTACAAGACTTTGGTTCGGCCGCATTTAGAATACTGTGTACAGTTCTGGTCGCCACATTACCAAAAGGATGTGGAAGCTTTGGAGAGGGTACAGAGAAGGTTTATGAGGATGTTGCCTGGTATGGAAGGTGCTAGCTATGAAGAGAGGTTGAGTAGGTTAGGATTGTTTTCATTAGAAAAAAGGAGATTGAGGGGGGACCTGATTGAGGTCTTCAAGATCATGAAGGGTATAGACAGGGTTGATAGAGATAAGCTTTTTCCCAGGGTGAGGGATTCAATAACGAGGGGTCACGCGTTCAAGGTGAGAGGAGAAAAGTTTAAGGGGGATACACGCGGAAAGTACTTTACACAGAGGGTGGTAGGTGCCTGGAACGCGTTGCCAGCAGAGGTAGTAGAGGCAGGCACGGTAGATTCATTTAAGGTGCGTCTGGACAGATGCATGAGTAGGTGGGGAGCAGAGGGATACAGATCCTTAGGAATTGGGCGATAGGTTTAGACAGTGGATTTGGATCGGCACAGGCTTGGAGGGCCGAAGGGCCTGTTCCTTGGCTGTAAGTTTTCTTTGTTCTTTGTTCTAAGATCCCTACTATCAAATGTGACAGATGAGAATACTAGCTTATACTCAGATATAAATCTAAATTTAAATACAATATAACTAAGATATCCTCCTGGGACAGAAGCTCTCCTGTCACTCCTGTCAGTTATAGCAATTCTTTGTACTTGTAACCAGAATTGTGCCCTGATAATAGCAAAATATTGCTGGAAGGGAAACAAAGAGATCACTATAAAGACATGCAGCTTGAATTATCAACTGGCTGTGAGATTGACTGCACTCATTTAAATGTATAGCTTGAGGAAAAAATATGCATTATAGTACAGTAGGGGTTTGGGTTGAAGTTGTATAGAGTGATTTAGAAGGAAAACTGGGGGAATTGGGACTTAATTACATTACCAAGAAAGACCATTTAAAAAGCCAATACAATGCTGCATATGTATTGCAGCCTATGAATAAGGTACTGCACTTTATAAAATAATTCACTCGGACAGAAGTCAGATGAATTCAACAATGTATGGGATCTGCTCTGACCTGTTACCATCAACACTGTGGATATTATCCCCATCTTGTGAAATATTTTTGACATGTTTTGATGTATGACATTTCAGTTTTACCGATCTTTTTCAAAGAAACTTAAGTTTTAGAACATAGAACAGTACAGGCCCTTTAGTCCATGATGCTGGACCGACCTATTATCCTACTAAGATCAATCTACTCTGCATACCCTACATTTTACTATCCTCCATGTGCCTATCCAAGAGTTGCTTAAAAGTCTCTAAATTATCTGACTCCACTACCACTGCCGGCAGCGCATTCCACACGCCCACCACTCTCTTTGCGAAGAACCTATCTCTGACATCTCCCCTATACCTTCCTCCAATCACCTTAAAATTTTGCCACCTCATAATAGTCATTTCTGCCCTGAGAAAAAGTCTCTGACTATCCACTCTATCTATGCCTTTCATCATCTTGTACACCTCTATCAAGTCACCTCTCATCCTTCTTCGCTCCAATGAAAAAAGCCCTAGCTCCCTCAACCTTTATTCATAAGACCTGCCCTCCAGTCCAGGCAGCATCCTGGTAAATCTCCCCTGCACCCTCTCTAAAGCTTCCACATCTTTCCTGTAATGAGGAGACCAGAACTGAACACAATACTCCAATTGTGGTCTAACCAGTTTTATAGAGCTGCAGCGTAACCTCACGGCTCTTAAACTCAATTCTGCTGCCAATGAAAGCCAACACACCATACACCTTCTCTACAACCTATCAACTTGGGTAGCAACTTTAAGGGATCTACAAACCTGGGCCCCAGGATCCCTCTGTTACTCTACACTGCCAAGAGGGCTATTAAATTATATATTTAAAAAATAATTCAAACTTATTCCAACATCAAATATTATTAATAAGTTTTGTATTACTTCATGGTGACAAATATATTATATATGACAAGGAGCCGAAGTCCTTTTCATCCTCTCTATGCTTTATCTCAGCCCAAGTCTTTCTTAATTACTGTATCAGTCCCACTATTGATTGGCTGTCCCTGTCGTTAACTCTAATTCAGTCTTTGCGATTCTTTGTAACAATATTCACTGTAACTGCTCTCACTTTTTTCTTATCCTTTCCAAAATTTCTTAAAAAGGTACCGCAAAACATATCGTTAGCTTCTTATTTCTCAATTACTTCATGGAATATTGGATACAATAATTACTTAAGTCATGAGAAGCTTGTGTCCCATTCACTGTAATCTATTTCTTTCTATATGTGATAATTGAGGCCAGTGGCCTTCAATTTTCACAAAAAAAACTTAGTTATGTAACATTTTCAGTAAATGTCAATAAAGATCCTTAAATTTAATAAGATAAAATGAAGTTTGTTTTATTCAGCTACGTTAAAACAATGGTCTTGGTCATGTGTTATAAGCAGAGTTACCATCACCCATGACTGACCAGGTACCAGACTAACTGCCAATCACAGCTTTAGATTATGCCATTAAAAGACCTGAACATTTTAGTGATTCTGAATGAAATGCATGTGCAGAGGCAGACAAGAGTGGAATCAAATAAAAACAATTGTACGCACTCTCATTCGCAGTTAGACATTGCCAAATATTCATGGTCAATAATTAAAATTATCATTTGTGAAAAAAACTATTAGTTAATTCTAGTCAGTTCCAATTTTGTCTGCTTTTGCATATGCATAATCACTAAAGCATTCAGGTCTTTTAATGGCATAGACACAAGTTGTTATCGGTAGTTTCTCAGGTATCTGCTCATTTCTGCGGTGAGATTCCTTCTCCAGGGAATTTCCAATGGTGACTGCCTCATTAGATCAGAACTTTTACCTTTGAGATTCACTACCTTGCTAGGTTGATAACTTCCAGAGCAAGTTGAACTGTTGTTAGTTGTTTGCTTCAAGTGAAATCTGCTATTTGGTCTGCTCCCCAATACCACTGCACATCCATTAAATAATTAACAATTTGTTAGCCAGTCTCATCCGTTCAACTTGACACCTAGTGCTGAAGCATATGGTATATTTTTGGATTAATCCGGGTTGGAGGGTTTATTGCCACACGTTATTTCGCTGCATCATACCAAGCACTCGTCATTAATTATACTGTCCCTGTGAAGTCAGTTCTAGCCCCATCTTATTGCGTGCATCGAGAAACAACATTTTGGGCTTCTTACATTCTTTGATCTTTTTCAGGAGCTCCTGAGTCAGTGGGACCATTAGTTTCTCTGTCCTGCTTTACAGTCTGGACTTGACAGCTGAAACTCTTTAGTAGATACTGAGTTGGTTTCACATTCTCAACTACTTGGAGGTAATATTCATCCAAGACATGTAAAAATATCTTTATGATCGTTTAAGGTCTATGCAGCACTCAAAGTTTTGTGGCTTGCGAAACACTGCAAATCTCTTCTGGCCTATATACGGCTACTAGTCCAAGTTTATGTTTTGTTTTAGCTTTTCATTTCAACAGTATCAGGGGTGGAAAATTCACTGTGCCTTGTCCTGCGCTTTAAGAGCAGACTGCAGCTCACCTTTTTTTTTTAACATTAGCTGGGTCCATTTGTGTGTTTTGGACCCCTGACTTGCCCTACCTATGTGGCCTCTAAAACTCCAGACTCCCAATATCTTGTTTCGCTCACTAGGGCTGATGGTGTGGTCCACCAAAGCCCCACATTACTTCTATAATCTAGTGCCACACACCCAAAGTGCTGAAGAGTTGTCCATCTCTGATATCCAAGCAGCTTTCATAGGTGGCAGCTGTCATTAATCTCCTCCAACTTATAGCCAGGCGGAGCACGCCAGTGCTAGGAGTGGGGGAAAATGGAATCCAGCACCAACGTCAATCCAGTGGTTATGTATGACTGGTGGGGGCTTGCTGGAAAACATGGCAAGAGTTTGCAGAGGGCCATGGAGGACAAGCTGGAGCAGCCAGGAAGCCCGATTCATATCATGATATGAATATTGGCAGTCTGGCTGTCTGGCAATAGTAAAGGTACTTACTGGTAGACCAGCAGTGAATTACCACATGGATAAATGTTACGATCCTTACAAAGGACAATAGATTTGGAGCCATTACTGCTTCCCGGGTTGGGGCCTCAGCCATCCCAGTAAACTACCGGAGAGCAACTCCCTGGAATGCTGTACCAAACTGGAAACACCTTTGAACTGTAATTCACAACCGTGATGACAGCAATCTGACCTTGCATGACGGCAATCTGAACTTCCACTGCAATTATTCAGATATTGGGTGGCTGCTTTTTATGATGAAGTGGAAATTATAGCATCAACTATTAGGTGCTTTATCATGGTCAAGTTCATAACAATGCAAATAAAATTGGCCGCTACTTGTGCCAGAAAGGATGGGCTCCAAACTCTTGTAAAAACCCACGTACCAAGCCGATGTTGGACTCTGTCATTCCTCAATGAAAGCTCCCTGACAGGCTTCCCAACACACTAAGCATTTTGTTGAACATGTACATCAGCATTCTGTACGCCACAAAACATGTGGGCAACCTCCCCTTGTAACAGGTTGATGTTTATGTTATCTTTGCCCCCTACCCTGGCTACAGTACCCTTGTAACTGGTGTGTCATCAAGAGCTGGACCCACTTTTAATTTATCTGCTAAGATACAAACATTGGTAGTATCTGCGTTGGTGGCTGCAAGTGTCTAATCAAGTGATGATGTATCTTCGTCAATATTCTCTACTCGTGTTCTACTGCCACCTGTCAAGTTACACCTCATGGTTATCTGAATAGAAAAGGTACAGGTGTAAGACTACAGTGAGGATAGATAGGATGGGGGTGGGGAAGCAAGAGGTACATGTTTACACTATCTGTAGTTCGTAAATCAGAACATAATATGTTATGAAGGGGACAATAATAAATCAAAACAAATCAAATAACAATAGGAGAAGGGGGAGTAAGCAGTTAAAGATAGTGTCATCTTTTATGGTCTCAGACCCGCTGCTGGCTATGGCCTTAGTTATAGCCATTGCAAAAATAGTCAGCATTCTCTTTCCATGGGGTTGGAACATATTGGCATACCTGTCCCCTTCTGGTTAATTCCTGCTCTCCATGGTTGTGTGTCATAATGACCTGCAGGAGACAGAGAAGTGTATCAGGGAGTGTTGTGCAATGTGTTTGGGATAAGTGCCTGTAATTGTTGAATTGTTGACTCCCAACATTTCAACCAACAGGAATTAACTGTATATCCTGTACCTGCATCTGTTGTAGTGGACAGATGTGTGCTGTCGTAAATAACTGAATTGTCAGAGGTGTTGCACAGAATCCCAGACTTCCAAATTAATGACAGAAAGTGCTGGAGAAAATCAGCAGGTCTGACAACATCTATAGAGAGAAACAAAAACTATGTTTTGAGCCCAAAATTCTTCAGAACTCCTGAAGAAGAGTCTGTGGACTTGAAACGTCAATTCCGTAAACTCTGCCTCTCTCCACAGATGTTGCAGACCTGCTGAATTTCTTCAGTACTTTCTCTATTTAATCTGAGATTTACACCTGTGTAGTTGAAAGTAAAATTAGACTGAGTGAGGGAGTGAATTGTGCATATACTGGAAGCTTTCTGGGTTTTGTAGTAAAGGAATACTTTTTTCTGTTTCAGTTTCTTCCTGTACCTGCACTTGGAACAATGAATCCATAGCATTGCATATAAATGAGGAGATTTGATATTACTTGTTTATAGGCTATCTAAACTTTCCTTAAATACATGAATTAATCAGTCTATGCATCTACTGGTTCAGTACTAACAACATGGTATTTGAAAATTCATTTACTGACTTTTATCACTTTGGTGAGGCCATCAAACTTCTTCCTGCACTGTATTCAGCTCCTGAGGGCAACACTGCCTACATTGATATCTGTAGTTATCTGTTCTCATTTCTCAATAAGAAGGTGGTCTAAATTATTAACCTTTTTGTTAAGTACAATTTATTAGCTCTGGTATACTCCCTTCAATGATTTTGTGCACCTCCTCGTAACATTTTTTTAATCATAGGATCCCCACCGTGTGGAGATAGGCCATTTGGCCCAACAAGTCCACACCAACTCTCCAAAGAGCAGCCCACCCAGACTCTCCTCCTTACCCAAGCCCTGTAATTCCCATGGCTGACTTACACAGCCCTGGACTCTATGGGCAACTTAGCATGACCAATCTACCTAACGTGCACATCTTTGGACTATGGAAGGAAACCGGAGCACCTGGAGGAAACCCATGCAAACATGGGGAGAATGTGCAAAGTTCACACAGACATCAACCCAAGGTTGGAATTGAACCTGGGTCACTAGCACTGTGAGGCAGCAATGCTAACCACTGCGCCACCATGCCATCCCAAATGGTGGTGGTTAATGTGGTGACAAGAGTAGTATACTGTTCTTTGTGTCAACTACTTAAGGTTTGATACAAGTTTGGTATGACTTTCCTCTTTTCAAATGTGTTCCCTTTGTTTCTCTGTTGTTTTAGATTCTTATTTCCCAAAATATATGTGATATATTTCAACTAATGTATAATTAGAAAATGTTCGAAAAAAGTACATCCACTAGTCAAAGATTAAATCAAGGTTTATTCAAGCGTTCGGAAAATTAAAGGGGAATGTAGACAAACGGAATTGCTATTTTCCATTCATTCATGGGATATAGGTGTCGCCAGTTAGACCAGCATTTACTGTGTATCTCCAGTTGCCCTTGAGAACATGGTGGTGAGCTGCCTTCTTGAACTGCTGTAGTCCATGTGCGTAGCTACACAATGCTGTTGAGGTTGAACCTCCAGGATTTTGACCCAGTGACATTGAAGGAATAATGATATATTTGCAAGTCAGGATGGTGAGTGACTTGGAGGGAAACTTACAGGTGCTAGCATTCTCATGTATCTGCTGCCTTCTAGATATGGTTGTGGTTTGGAAGGTGCCATCTAAGGATCCTTGATGAATCTCTGCAATTCTTCCTGTAGATAGTATGCACTGCTGCTACTGAGTGTCAAGTGGTAAACGGAGTGAACATTTGTGGATGTGGTGTCTATCAAGCATACTCCTTTGTCCTGGATGATGTAACACTTCTTCCTTGCAGTTGGGTTTCTTTTTTAAAAAAAAGTCTTTGAAAGGTTTGCAGAAAGAACTTTATTAAAGTTTCAAAATTGTATAAATAAAATAAAACATCTTCCCCAGATGTAAACACTAAGCCCCAATTTGAGTGGCTTGAAGGACAGAAAAAGACAAGAATATTAAATCCTGGGGAGACAGAAATTGCAATGAAAAAACATTCCTACACAAACTTCAGATAATAATTGTTTCTAGTCTAAGAGAAAAAAATGTACATAACCAAGATGAATCAATTCAAGATCAGCCTCTTCTTTCAAGATCAAGTTGCTGAATATCATAATAGATAGTTATATCAGGAAACAGTCAGTATCATGACTTGAATCTTTTGTCTGATTTATAAAAATGTGTTCAATCTTGGGTTTGATGCCGAATATTTTCGTTCAAAAACTCTTTAAAGTAATCAGCAGTTAAAATGTTCATGAGTTGGATTTTTGTTACTTTCTCATACACAGAAAATAATTAAAAATTTGTTAGCCAGTCTCATCAGTTCAGAAACACCTGACACCCAGTGCTGAATCTTATAATTCTTTGGATTACGTCAAGTTTTTTGGAGGGCTAATTGTCACGCTTCTTACCAAACACTCTACATTAATTACCTACACTGTCCATAAAGTGTCAGTTCCTTCAATTCCAGCCCCATCTTACCACACACCAATTCAATAACAACTCACGACTCAGCAAGTATTCACTGAAGGAGCAGAATCCTTCGTTCGTGCCACCTTTATAATATCACTGTCCACCTGGATGAGCACTGGCTCAGTTCAATAACTTTCAATGACTTTCTCCGCTGTGCCAGGGTAAGTGCCACACTCTGTTCTCTGCTAGCTCACGCTCACTCTATATCTGCTACTGCTCCCAACTTCCACCAAGGTTCATGTTGTGCCAGTCTCACTCATGTCTACAATATCCTCCTTGCTTGCTCTCAATCCCACAATCTCGAAAACAACTAATCCTGCATGGTCCATGCGCTGCCTCCTCGCTCCGTCAGAAGGCTGTTCCACCGCCTGCAACTGCACAAACAGCCAGGCCACCCACTTACAGCTCACTCAATACCACATTTTGAAGATAGTGAGAACTCATTTTGTTTCAGCCAATTAAGATGGTTTCCTAGAGTGGGAAAGCAGGGTGTTCATATTATTTTGCACAATTAAGCAAAAGTAAATCATATTAACCAAATTAAGCAAATGCAGTCATTTAACATAAGAAATATAATTTTTCCTTTTTGTTTAGTCTCCATGTTATCTTACTGTGTTTATCATATCTAATTAATTTCCCTGCTTGAATATCTTATAGCCATCTCTACGGTCAGGTTCTTAATTAACAAATGAGTAAAAGAGTATAGCGACTGGGCAGGAAAATAGAGTTAAGGCCTCAAACAATTCAACCATGAGCTCATCAAACGGCACAGCAGGCTTGAGGGGATGAATTGCCTGCTCCTGTTCTTAATTCATATATTGCTATTTACAATTATATGCTGTCAAATTCAATTCAGATATTTTTATTGTTGGTTACCACTGGTTACAATGCCAATTTCAATTAGTATGAAATAATTTTGGCAATTACTTCTAAAATTGCTTTTCCTGCTTTAAACCCTTTGACAATAAAAATACCTCACCTGAATCAGCTTCATAAAGTCCTCTCACAACTTGAAAACTTTCTATTGAGTTATCCTGACGTCATTTTTTCAACATGAAAACTCAATAATTCCTAGATTTTCCTTCTAATTTATCAATTTTCCTCTTGATTCCTCGATCCTTATGCATTCAAATAGGGCACACCTTCCTACAATATAGTGACTAATATTATACAGAATCCTACATGAGGTCACTTGTTCATGAAGTACATGTGAGATAACAAGGTGTAGAGCTGGATGAACACAACAGGCCAAGCAGCATCAGAAGAGCAGGAAAGCTGTCATTTCGGGTCTAGACCCTTCTTCAGATATAGCGGAGGGGAAGGGGGTTCTGAAATAAATAGGGAGAGAGGGGGAGGCAGGTAGAAGATGAATAGAAGAGAAGATAGGTGGAGAGGAGACAGACAGGTCAAAGAGGCAGGGATGGAGCCAGTAGAGGTGAGTGTAGGTGGGGAGTTAGGGAGGAGATAGGTCAGTCCAGGGAGGACGGACAGGTCAAGGGGGCGGGATGAGGTTAGTAGGTAGGAGATGGAGGTGGGGCTTGAGGTGGGAGGAAGGGATAGGTGGGAGGAAGGACAGGTTAGGGAGGCGGGGACGAGCTGGGCTGGTTTTGGGATGCGGTTGGGGGAGGGGAGATTTTGAAGCTTGTGAAGTCCACATTGATACCACTGGGCTGCAGGGTTCCCAAGCAGAATATGAGTTACTGTTCCTGCAGCCTTCGGGTGGCATCGTTGTGGCACTGCAGGAGGCCCAGGATGGACATGTCGTCTGAGGAATGGGAGGGGGAGTTGAAATGGTTCGCGACTGAGAGGTGCAGTTGTTTAGTGCGAACTGAATGTAGGTGTTCTGCAAAGCAGTCCCCAAGCCGCTGCTTGGTTTCCCCGATGTAGAGGAGGCCATAACAGGAACAGCGGATGCAGTATACCACATTAGCAGACATGCAGGTGAACATCTGCTTGATGTGGAAAGTCTTCTTGGGGTCTGGGATGGGGGTGAGGAGGGAAGTGTAGGGGCAGGTGTAGCAGTTCCTGCGGTTGCAAGGAAAAGTGCCAGTTGTGGTGGGGCTGGAGGGGAGTGTTGAGCAGACAAGGGAGTCACGGAGAGAGTGGTCCCTCTGGAAAGCAGATAAGGTTGGGGAAGGAAAAATGTCTTTGGTGGTGGGGTCGGATTGCAGATGGCGGAAGTGTCGGAGGATGATGCGTTGGATCCGGAGGTTGGTGGGGTGGTACGTGAGGACAAGGGGGATTCTGTTTTGGTTGTTATTGTGGGGAGGGGGTGTGAGGGATGAGTTGAGGGAAACGTGGGAGACATGGTCGAGGGCATTCTCGACCACTTGAGGGGGGTAAGTTGCAGTCCTTGAAAAACGATGACATCTGAGATGTACAGGAGTGGAATGTCTCATCCTGGGGGCAGATGTGGCGGAGGCGAAGGAATTGGGAATAGGGGATGGCATTTTTGCAGGAAGGTGGGTGGGAGGAGGTGTATTCTATGTAGCTGTGGGAGTCGGTGGGCTTGAAATGGATATTGGTTTCTAGGTGGTTGCCAGAGATAGAGACAGAGAAGTCCAGGAAGGAGAGAGAGGTATTAGAGATGGTCCAGGTGAGCTTAAGGTTGGGGTGGAAGGTGGTGGTGAAATGGATGACCTGTTCGAGCTCCTCATGGGAGCACGAGGCAGCGCCGATACAGTCATGAATGTAACGGAAGAAGAGGTGGGGTTTAGGGCCAGTGTAGGTACGGAAGAGGGATTTGTCCACGTAACCTACAAAGAGGCAGGCATAGCTTGGGCCCATGTGGGTAGGCATGGCCACTCCCTTTGTCAGTAGGAAGTGGGAGGAATTGAAAGAGAAGTTTCTGAGGGTGAGGACGAGTTTGGCTAAGCGGATGAGGGTGTCAATGGAGGGGGACTGGTCGGGCCTGCGGGACAGGAAGAAGTGGAGGGCCTTTAGGCCATCTGCATGGGGAATGCAGGTGTATCTGGACTGGACATCCATGGTAAAGATGAGGTGTTGCGGACCGGGGAATTGGAAGTTCTGGAAGAGGTGGAGGGCGTGGGTCACGGTCATAGGTAGGGAGTTCCTGGACCTAGGGGGAGAAAATGGAGTCGAGACAGGTGGAGATAAGTTCGGTGGGGCAGGAGCAGGCAGAGACAATGGGTCGACCAGGGCAGTCAGGTTTGTGAATTTTGGGAAGGAGATAGAAACGGGCGGTATGGGGTTCGGGAACGATGAGGTTGGAGGCTGTGGGTGGGAGGCCACCTGAAGTGATGAGGGTGTGGATGGTTTGGGAGATGATGGTTTGGTCGTCGGGGGTGGGGTCATGATCAAGAGGACAGTAGGAGGAGGTGTCAGAGAGTTGGCGCCTGGCCTCGGCGATGTAGAGGTCAGTGCGCCATACTACAACTGCGCCTCCCTTGTCCGCGGGTTTTATGGTGAGGTTGGGGTTGGAGTGGAGGGCTGCACGTTCTGTGGGGGAGAGGTTGGAGAGGTTGAGATGATTGATGTCTCAACTGCAGTTGGAGATGAAGAGGTTGAGGGAGGGTAGGAGGCCTTGGGGTGGTGTCCAGGAGGAGGGGGTGCATTGGAGGCAGGAGAAGGGGTCAGTGGGGGAGGGTTAGGCTCACAGTTGAAGAAGTAAGCGCGGAGGCGGCGGAAAAACTGTTCAACGTCCAAGCGTGAGCGGTATTCGTTGATGTGTGGGTGGAGGGGGACAAAGGTGAGCCCTTTACTGAGGACTGACCCTTCGTCCTCAGTGAGGGGGAGGTCTGGGGGGATGGTGAAGACCCGGCAGGGCTGGGTGCTACTGTCTCCTCTGGAGCTGCTGGCTATGGAGGCGGTGGGCGGAGCGAAGTTGGCGGTGGGCGGAGTTGCATCAGCAGTGGGCGGAGCGGGTTAGACGGCGGCAGCAGTGGTGACGGTAGGCACGTCCTCGGTGTCTGTGGTGTTGGCCTCGGAAACGGAGGCGGTGGCATCAGCAGCCACCGTTTAGCAGCGTTCGCTATCCCGGAAGTGGTATACCCGGCGGCGGAGGATGTGACGTCATCCGTGGGTGCTTTGACAGTGGCCACATGGCCAATGGTGGCGGGCACATTGTGGGGAAGGTCCTGGATAGGGTTGGGGATTTGGGGGTGGAGGAAGTCCACCTTGGGTGGTAGGCACCAGTAAGTTTACTGTACTTATGGTTTTTTTGTCCAATAAAGCCAAGTGGAATTGTGAGTTCAGGTTGTGGATCCTACAAAGAATAAAAAACAGGATCCGTCCTTTGCAGGCCTGGGAGAGGGAGGCTCTGAGCTGGGGTAGACTTGATTGTAGTGCCAGGAGACGCCGGCACATTGCTGCGAGTGTGTGTTTCAGGAGTCGCAGGGAGAAACGCTTCTGAAGGATCTCAATGTTCTGAATGTAGACATTGTCACGGTTGGAACCAAATTGGGAAGGCGTGAATGTGGACCGTAGTCCATTGGGGATGAGCTGGTTCCGTAGGCAGGTACTAAGAAAGGTAATGTGGCTGTAGTACCTGGTTTGCTTCAGGACGTGGTCGAGCATGAAGTATCCAAAAAGTATCCATGAACTATCCATGAAGTACACGTACCTGCTTTATTCTCCTGTTAATTTAACCTAGATTCCTGAAGTACGCCTTCAACATAGCCAGAATGGGCTTATGCCTTTTCTCACAATATCATTAACCCTAACCCTAACCCTAACCCTATTGCAGATGAATATACTCCATTACTACCCACTCCATTCATAGTTTTGACTTTGGTTCTTCCAACATGCAAACTCAGTTTCTGTACCCCGAGAACTCTGCTAAAACCTGAACGTTTTCCTTTTTGAATTCATCATAATTTTCCTGATTTTTGAATGAATTTTCGACGAACTGGGAGAAAAGGAACAGTTACATTTATGTATGGACATCCCATTGCTGTAATTACTTTACTCGTGGGACATTAAAAAATTAAACAGGATAAATTATGCACATCGTGCAAGACTATTTTATTATCTATGCCAGAATACCAGGAGACACAAAACACATAATTCTTGCATCTTGGCTAGAAGGACACTCTCACTGCAACATTAGTTACCCATTGGGATACAAGATAATTCAACCAAGTCACATCAATGAGCAGACGCAATCTGGACTTGGACAGATGGTCGCCATCCAGGGCGAAAAGGTGCCTTCTTTTGGGAAAACTGCATTGTTTAACAGAGGCGCAAGAATAATTGGTAGAAAGGCAAGCCAGCAGTTATCATGTCCTGTCTAAAACTAAATTCGTTTTATTTATTTTATCCTCATTGAAGCAACTTGATTTCTTGTTTTGTTCAATTATAAATTTAAAAAGATTGTGATTTTTCGGCCAATTTGTGGAACACATACTCTGGACAAAACTCGGTTTCGGTACAAAAAATGACATTTCAGAAAGCTGAGTTTAAAAATTCCAATGTTGATGATAATTTTCCTACCTACTAATGAATTCAAAGTCTCCTAATCTTAATGAGATGACAAGTTGTGAACAAAATTAGAGTTGAGTTGAATGTGCAGCAAACATAAATTAAGAATGTGAACACCTGGGCTGATTTTCCCCTTGAAAAAGGGAAATATTGCACAAGAATGCCAGCTCACTACGCTACATGAGCTGCTGCTTATAATGAACGTTGTTGCCACCATCCTCTTTAAGTGAAGGAAACTACAGGGCCAGTTTGGTCTCACGTGGTAGGGAAAACCATATTCTGGTCTAACCAGAAGAATCTTTTCTGGTTAACAAGATTAAAAAATACAGATATTGGGCACAGAGTTACACTGAGAGTGGTACAGACGCCTTGCCCATCCTCATCCATCCCACAGAAAAGCAGGTTGCCAGCTGACAGGTCAACAACTGGCCTGAGCTGAAGCCATAAAGCATATCTGCTGGCTACAGTGGAACCGACTGGGACTTATATTTCTCACTGGGAGCAGCATCCCACCATTTCAGGACTCTGAAAGGCTCAGGGCCTTGACAGCATTTCACTGCAGTGTTCACGACCTGTGCTCCAGAACTAGCCCCACCGCTAGCCAACTTGTTCCAGTATAGCCACACACAAGCATCTGTCTGGCAATATGGAAAATTATCCATGCGTGTCCTGTCCTCAAAAAGGAAGTCAAATCCAACCTGGTTCATCACCATCCTATCTGTATACGCAATTATCAGCAAAGTGATGAACAGTGTCATCAACAGTAATAGCAAGTGGAAGTTATACAGCAATAACCTGCTTACTCTGCTCAGTCTAGGTTCTATCATGTGCCACTCAGCTCCTAACCTTGTCAGTCTCGGTCTAAATATGGATAAAGAGGCTGAATTTGAGAGGTGAGGTGAGAGTTACTGCCCTTGACATCAAGGCTGCATCTGGCCAAGGAGTATCAAGGATTCTTTGCAAACTGCTGCTAATGGGATTTAAGTTGGAAATCTCTCCTTTGTCGGAGTCATGCCCAGCAAATATGAAAATACTTATGACTGTTGCTGGTAAATCATCTCAGTTCCAGGATATCTTTGCAGCATTTCCTCAACAGTGTTCTAGGCCCGACCATATTCAGCTACTTCATCGATTACCTTCTCTCCATAATAAGGTCAGAAGCAATTTTTGTTGATGATTGCACAGTATGCAGCACATATGGCACTTTTATGCAGCAAAACCTGGATAATGTTCAGAATTCAGAGTTACACTGAGAGTGGGACAGATGCCTTGCCACCCTCATCCACCCCACAGTAGCAAGCAGTATTCATGCCATGCAAAGGTCTCTCCAGAAAATCCAACATCTCTCCTTGACAGTCAATGGCATTCCCATTATATGATTCCCTACTATCGACATCCTGGGGGTTACCATTAGTCATAAACTGAATGGAATCAGCCACCAAAATACTTTGTCAACAAGAACAGGTCAAGGTCGAAGGTACTGCATTAAATAACTCACTACTTTACCTGCCAATGCCCATCAACAATTCAGAAGACATAAGCTGGGAGTACAATGCAATTATCTCCACCTGACTGGATGGGTGCTGCTCCAACAACTCTAAAGTCACTATCCAGGACAAAGCAGCCTGCTTGGTTGGAACTCGGTCCACTACCATAAACACTCACTTCCTCCATCTCTGATGCAAATGACAGCTTGTGTTTACCATTTACAAGATGAATAATAACAAACTACCAAAGCTCCTTTGTAAGCACCTTCCAAACCTTCAACATTTACCACATGAAGGACAAGGGCAACAGATAAATTGGGATGACCATCACCCGCAAGTTTCTCTCTAAGCAAAACATCATCCTCTTTACAACAACTCCAATAGCACACTATTCCTTATCACGTCTGTGAATTTTCACTATGGCCTTCTGATCATCATTAAATTCTCCAAGTTTCATTTCTCACTATTATGATTCACCTTCATTTTGTATTGCTTTTCCCATTCATTGGTACTAGCAACAGGTTTAAACAAACTCACTCCTGTTTAAGGAGCATGTTTATACACTAATGACTAAGTGAAATAACCTGCTCTTGACTGTGGGGATTAATTTGCACCAGAACGAATAATTTTCTTGCATGTTTTGTGTTGAAGAGAAACATGGAAATTGTTGACTATCTTATCACCTAGCAAATACTTCTGTAAAACCCTCTTCAACCTATATACTTTCTGCAGAACCGTGCAACGCTGGCTGTTATCCCAATATCACAGAATTGTTACAGCACAGAAGGATACCATTCAGTCCATCATTTATGTGCTCATTCTGCAAATGAGCAGCTCACTAAGTGCTATTTTCCTGTTTTATTAAACGCAACCCTGCACATTGTTCCAAATCAAATAAATGTCTAACTCCCTTTCGAATACTTTGAATGAACCTACGTCTACCACATCTCCTGGCAGTGCATTGAAGACCCAAACCTTTTGCTTTGTGAAATTTTTTTCAATATATCACTTGTGCTTATTGGTATGTATGTATTTCACTCCATTCTTACTCAGGTATATTTCAAACTTTCCTTACATAATCCATGCATCATTATCTAACACCCATACATTGCAAGCCAGCTTCTCAAGATCTCAATAGTTTGGCTTTTGGGAGACTGGACATTGATTCTATATTTATCCACTTGTTAAAGCTATTGATCAAGGCAAGGTGCTCTTCACTTTCCAATTCAAATAAATTGATATGTACTCATTCCTGGTTTTCTTACGTTTGACCATGGAATGAAAGGAATCTTGGTTGAATCATTTCTCATTTTGGTATACACTTCACAACTTTTCAACAACTCTTCAATATCTCCATCTACTTCTTTACTTTCTTCTTCAAACTGTACAGCCTGCAAAATTTCAGCTGTATATTGCCCTCTGTTTTGGCTTCAACCTTACGATGCCTAGTTTTATCATTTGGTCATCCTTGCTCACAGACTTTTTTGTGGTCTCTGAGCACTTTCTTACTATCCTGTGCATCCTTACAGATGCCTACTATAAATAATTTTGCCTGGTTTAACCACATGTGTTTAAGTCAATGTATTTTGCATCTGTAGACTCTACATGGTTCAGGAAGTGCAGGCATCTTTGTCCCTTACCGGTTTTGCTCTGTTATTTTCTACTGTATGGCACCTTGGAACTATGCCCTGTGTGTCGACAAAATGGGTAATGCAAGTTTTTAGGGAAGTGTCTTATGAACTTACTTCTGTGATTTTTAGTTTAACTGTTTCTCTTGTATTATATGCTTGTGCATTTGGTTCCTTAGTTATCACTGTCAAAGTTAATTTATATTTAATTACATTGAAAAAATGAAATTCTCTTGATTCTGAAAAAAATGGAGCTTTCTTTCGCAAATGGAAAATACTCTTTATTTGGATAATAAGATGAAAATTATTAAGCTATAAGTGTCAAGACGGAAATTAATTAGTAATAAGTGAGGGCCAGTCATAAAATGGAACAACTTATATAAACAGGAAAACGAAGGGAAATATCCCGTGTGTGAAGTAGTGGTTACTGTGCATCATACCAAACAATTTTTCATGCATCCCTCCTCTCAGTGCATTTGAATCATAGAATCCTTACAGTTCAGATAGAGGCCATTCGGCACATTGAGTCTGCACTGACTCTCCAAAGAACATCCCACCCAGACCAACCCCATCCCTGTAACCCTGCTTTTACCATGGTTAATCCATCTAGTCTGCATATCACTGAACACCACTGGGCAGTTTAGCACCGTTAATCCGTCTAGCCTGCACATCTTTGGACTGTGGGAGGAAACCGGAGCACCCAGAAGAGACCCATGTAGACACAGAGAAAATGTACAAACTCCACGCAGACAACCACCCAAGGCTGGAATCAAATCTGGGTCCCTACTGCTATGAGACAGCAATGATAACCACTGAACAAGCAGATATCCATTTGAAGGCGGGAAACTCATGAAAGGGTGGTCTGTCCGTACCTTTCTTTCTACCTCCGAGCTCTTTCTGTTTACTCCAATGGGCAGATGGATTAGGTTTCAGGCAGCCCATCCCACTTTACCTCTACAGACCCGCTTACCAGGCTGGGGAAAGCAGGGATAGGGTGAGCAGCCTGGCAGCTCTCAATGCTAAACTTCCTACATTTATACATAATTTGACCTTCAGAAAAAATCCACCCTGATGAATCATAAAATTAGATAGAAATTACGACGTTGAAAAATAACTGTTCCACCTAAATCAATCCATGTTTGGAGTTTCTCCTCCATAATGAGCAATCCTAATCCTATGTAGCAACCTTCTTTAAACCATCTTCTTTTATTTCACTTCTTTTCACAATAATCCCACCGATTAAGTGTTAGTATAGTGCAGAAAAAGTTTACAAGATGGTTCAAGAGATGACCATCTTCAGCTATGAGGATGGATTGGAGAGTTTGGGACTTTTGTCCTTGGACGGAAGAAGGAAAGAAGAGATCTGATAGAAGTTTTCAAAATCATGAGGAGGCTGGATGGAGTAGATTGGGAGAAACTGTTCCTGCGTGTGAAAGAAGCAAGCACGACAGGGCACAAATTTGAAGTGATTTGCAAAAGAAGCAAAATGATGTGTGAGAAAAAACCTTTTTCAGGTTCAGGGCTGGAATTCACTCCTTGGAAGTGTGGTGGAATATGGTTCAACTGAGGCATTCAAGACAGAATTGGATCATTACTTAAATGGAAACAATGTCGAGCAGTTTGCAAGGACAAAGGCACCAATTCATAGAACATAGAACAATACGGCGCAGAACAGGCCCTTCGGCCCTTGATGTTGTGCCGACCTGTGAACTAATCTAAACCCACCCCCTACACTATCCCATCATCATCCATATGCTTATCCAAGGACTGTTTAAATGCCCCTAATGTGGCTGAGTTAACTACATTGGCAGGCAGGCCATTCCACGCCCTTACCACTCTCTGAGTAAAGAACCTGCCTCTGACATCTGTCTTAAATCTATCACCCCTCAATTTGCAGCTATGCCCCCTCGTACAAGCCGACGTCATCATCCTAGGAAAAAGACTCTCACTGTCCACCCGATCTAATCCTCTGATCATTTTGTATGTCTCTATTAAATCCCCTCTTAGCCTTCTTCTCTCCAATGAGAACAGACCCAAGTCCCTCAGCCTTTCCTCATAAGACCTTCGCTCCAGACCAGGCAACATCCTGGTAAATCTCCTCTGCACCTTTTCCAATGCTTCCACATCCTTCCTGTAATGGGGCAACCAGAACTGTACACAATATTCCAAGTGAGGCCGCACTAGCGTTTTGTACAGTTGCAGCATGACATCACGGCTCCGGAACTCAATCCCTCTACCAATGAAACCTAACACACCGTATGCCTTCTTAACAGCACTATCAACCTGGGTGGCAACTTTCAGGGATATATCTACCTGGACACCAAGATCCCTCTGCACATCCACACTACCAAGAATCTTTCCATTGACCCAGTATTCTGCCATCCTATTATTCTTCCCAAAGTGAATCACCTCACATTTATCTGCATTGAACTCCATTTGCCACCTTTCAGCCCAATTCTGCAGTTTATCCAAGTCTCCCTGCATCCTGCAACATTCTTCCACACTGTCCACCACTCCACCGACTTTAGTGTCATCTGCAAACTTACTAACCCATCCACCTATGTCAGTGTCCAAGTCATTTACAAAAATGACAAACAGCAGTGGTCCCAAAACAGATCCTTGTGGCACACCAGTAGTAACCGGACTCCAGGCTGAATATTTTCCATCAACCACCACTCTTTGCCTTCTTTCAGAAAGCCAGTTTCTAATCCAAACTGCTAAATCTCCCTCAGTCCCATGCTTCCGCATTTTCTCCAATAGCCTACCATGTGGAACCTTATCAAAGGCTTTACTGAAGTCCATGTACACCACGTCAACCGCCCTACCCTCATCCACCTTCTCAAAAAACTCAATGAAGTTTGTGAGACACGACCTGCCCTTGACGAATCCATGTTGACTATCTCCAATCAAATTGTTGCTTGCTAGATGATTATAAATCCTATCTCTTATAATCCTTTCCAAAACTTTTCCTACAACAGATGTAAAGGCTCACTGGTCTATAATTACCTGGGTCATCTCTACTGCCCTTCTTGAACAAGGGCACAACATTTTCAATCCTCCAGTCCTCTGGTACAAAACTTGTAGCCAATGACGACTCAAAGATCAAGGCCAAAGGCTCTGCCATCTCCTCCCTAGCTTCCCAGAGAATCCTCGGAAAAATCCCATCCAGCCCAGGGGATTTATCTACCTTCACACCTTCTAGGATTGATAACACCTCCTCCTGACTAACCACAATCCTTTCAAGTTTAATAGCCCGTATCTCAGTCTTCTCCTCTACAATATTCTCCTTTTCCCGAGTGAAAACAGATGAGAAATATTTGTTTAGCACCTCTCCGATCTCCACAGGGTCCACACACAACTTCCCACATCTGTCTTTGACTGGCCCTATTCTTACCCTAGTCATCCTTTTATTCCTCACATACCTATAGAAAGCTTTAGGGTTCTCCTTTATTCTACCTGCTAATGACTGCTCATGTCCCCTCCTTGCTCTTCTTAACTCTCTCTTTAAATCCTTCCTAGCTAATCTGTAACTCTCCATCACGTCATCTGAACCATCTCGTCTCAATATCACATAAGCCTCCCACTTCTGCTTAACGAGAGATACAATTTCTTTTGTAAACCAAGGTTCCCTTACCTTATCACTTCCTCCTTGCCTGACAGGGACATACCTATCAAGGACACGCAGTATCTGTTCCTTAAACCAGCTCCACATTTCGATTGCCCCCATCCCCTGCATTTTGCTACCCCATTCTATCCCTCCTAAGTCTTGCCTAATCGCATTATAATTGCCCTTCCCCCATCTATAACTCTTGCCCAGTGGCATGTTCCTGTCCCTTCCCATCGCTAAACTAAACGTAACCGAATTATGGTCACTCTCTCCAAAGTGCTCACCTACCACTAAATCAAACACCTGGCCTGGTTCATTACCAAGTACCAGATTCAGTGTGGCCTCCCCTCTTGTTGGCCCTTCGACACACTGTGTCAGGAAACCCTCCTGCACACATTGGACAAAAACTGATCCATCCGACGTACTAGTGTTATAGCATTTCCAGTCAATGTTGGGGAAGTTAAAGTCTCTCATAATGACCACCCTGTTCCTTTCACTCCTGCCCAGAATCGTTTTGCTGATCCTCTCCTCCACATCCCTGGAACTTTGCGGAGGCCTATAAAAAACTCCCAGCAGTGTGACCTCTCCTCTCCTGTTTCTGACCTCAGCCCATACCACCTCAGTAGACGAGTCCTTGTCAGAAGTTCTTTCAGCCACAGTTATACTGTCCTTGACTAACAAAGCCACATCTTCCCCTCTTTTACCACCTTCCCTGATCTTTATGAAAGATCTAAACCCTGGAACCTGCAACATCCATTCCTGACCTTGACGCTTATTTGGAGAGTTGGTGCAGAAACAATGGGCTGAGTGGTCTACTTCTGCACTGTAATACTTCTGTGATCATGTCTTTACATCAAACATTGATTGTAAGTGCACCCCACAAATTCAAAGCCTTCCATTTAAAATATTTCTGTCATGCTCTCTATTCTAAAACTCTTATCTTTAAATTTAATAGCTATGCCTCAGATCTGGATCAGTTAGTCACTAGAAAGTGTTCCTACCAACTCTGTCTCATTTTTTCAAATTTAAAACCCTGCAACTTTATTTACAGTAAACAAGAATTACCCACAATCTGACAAGAATTTAAGTATAATACTTAGAAAATCTGATATTACAATTGAAATATTTGCAGCAGGCCTTCTTTCAAGATCTCATGGCAAGCTGCTTGTGAGGGACTGGTCTTTATGGCTTAAATGACTTGATATTGAATGTTCTGGGTTAACAACAATGGTTTCTGTTTTAATTACATTTGTTACCTTCAAAAACATAACTAAAATGTTTGAACTTAGCAGCATTAACTAAGTGTAACACTTTAAACAAGAATCATGTTTTTGAAAAGGTTTTCGTTCACTAACTGACCTCCACAATCGACTATATCTAAAAGGGGCATCCTGATATTTTGCTGGAAACATTTTGTCTGTTCTGGCTCACTGGGGTATTATGTTGGAAATCAAGCTCCACTATTCACAAAAGTTAAAGATGTTTAACAGTATGCAGAATTCTAAATGTACATGTCTTTTAGATCCAGGTTGACTAAAAGCACAAACCATTAACAAGAATTGCTATTTATTACAAATAAAGAGATTGTAATTACTGATAAACAATTATTAACTGTCAACATATATCTCTGCTCGTTAAAACTCTAACTGCCTTGTAAACTCCCTCTACGTATGCATACAGAGACATAAATAATGTTATGGTTCGAGGGAAACACAGGAGAGGCAGTTCAATGATCCCTGCCCCTAAGAGTCCACTGAAACGATCCTAATGGCTTGTAAGGATGCTTCTCCTTGATCTCTCTTCTCCAGAAATTTTCCTTGCTTTTTCTATTCATTCACAGGATGTGGTCATCACAGACTCGGCCAGCATTTATTGTCCATTCCTAATTGCCCAGAGGGCAGTGGGTCTGGAGTCACATGTAGGTCAGACCAAGTATGTTCAGGGAGTTTCCTTCACTAAAGGACAGTAGTAAAATAGATGGCTTTTAAAAAACAATTGACATGGTGGCCATTCGGCTAACTTTTTACTCCAGATTTCTGCTGAATTCAAATTTTATCATCTGACATGGTGAGATTCAGATCTATGTCCCTCGAATATTAGCCTGGCACTCTGGATTACCTATAACATTACCAATTTAACACTGGATTCCCCTCAAGTTTACTGTACCCCCCAAACTCCCTAAATGTATAATCTAATCCCATAATTTACATTGCACGAAACCACTAAAGGCATTTTATGCCTGTTTTGAAATTATGTTTGAAACGTTTGCAAACCTAAGGTAGCTTTGTTTTTCACAAAATATGATACTCTAATGAGATAGTAGGAACTGCCGATGATGGAGAATCTGAGATAAAATGTTGTGGAGCTGGATGAACACAGCAGGCCAAGCAGCATCAGAGGAGCAGGAAAGTTGACGTTTCGGGTCGAGACCCTTCTTCCTCGGATGCTGCTTGGCCTGCTGTGTTCATCCAGCTCCACAACGTTTTATCTCTGATACTCTAATGAACCATTTTGCAATTTGACCACTGTCGTCATTTAATCATAAAAGTTGAAAGTTAACTGATATTTTTAATGTAAAGAAATTCAGCAGGAAAATTAATCATCATTTACTTTCTTTGTTCTGCTGGAGGTCAATGATGTGATGTGCTTTGCAATAATAACAACCAACTAGTCTCACTCATGACTGCCATACAATTACATCCTCATGCCTAAGTAATTCATGTATTGAGAACCAATTGAGAATTCTGCAACATTCTACTTCATACCATATCTTTTTAACCACAACATGTTTATGTGTCATGAGCAGTTGGCCCTCTTAACATCTCACTAGTTGTTAGGTCACAACAGTGACTTGCTGTGTGTAATAGACATTTAAGTTTTGCATTGAAGTTAGTGATCACACACTGTCAAAAACAGAAAATCTTTGCCCCTACGGTTTTCTCCTGCTGGAGGAAAACTCAGCATCAAAGCGTTTCTACACTACCTTATATTAGATAATACATCTCTCACATAGTCTGATAATGAATATCTAAAATGTGTGCTGATCATTCACAAAGACAAACAGATATCCTTACTCAAATATGATTATGTAGGACTAGAGTCTTGTAGTAAAAGAGGTCTAGCTGTGCAGCTTCATTGCCTTCAGGCTGTGTTAATCATCTAAAAAAGGTCTTCCAGCCCTATGATGAGTTTTGATTTTAATTAATGCATAAAGAATGGTGTCTTAACTGATATGCAAACAATTACAATCAGAAATGAAAATATGGGAATAAACCAAATAATACATTAGAAGCTAAAATCAAATTACCTCGGTATAAAAGACAGAAGAACATGAGCGTTTAGATCACATTTATGTTCTGAAATTATCTGAACCCATCACAAATTGCTTGTATAGATAATACATCAATTATGGAATATAATAATGCTTTAAAATATTAATGCAAATAATTGATTTCAAAAACCTATTTGTTGTTTCGTCTTTACCTAGTCCCCTACATGTGTTTGCCATGATCAACTTTGATTCAAGTCCTCTGATAATAAAGTTAGTTATTATCTGAGGGATAACTTATTTGATCATTTGTTTCACTTTACTTTGACAAGGAGTGTGCACAGAAACATCTTAGTATCTCCCTAAGGCAGTGTGGCTACACTGAGAATACAGTGGCGTCAATCATCCTATGTTTCAGAGATAGTAGGAACTGCAGATGCGGGAGAATCTGAGATAACAAGGCGTAGCCTAGACCCGAAACGTCAGCTTTCCTGCTCCCCTGATGCTGCTTGGCCTGCTGTGCTCATCCAGATCTACATCTTGTTATCTCAATCATCCTATGTTGGTGTGTCTTTGACATCTAAGACATCACATTTGTTTCCAAAGCCATTCCAACTAGCTATTCTTATTAGCAAAGTGTGATTGAAATATTAAAGGTGCTAGTCATGTTCAATGGGAAATTGCAAAATAGAAGTCAAACACCACATCATTGTTAAATAAGTTTGTTATAGAAAGCTCTGAGATGTTAAGGACAGTTACTTATGATGCATTCTCACATTGTGGTTCCTTTCCTGTCACCTGCAAAATAACTTTGGGATCTCCTTGTTCCCTTTTTGTTTTGTTAATTTGTTGTTCCAGCAAATTAGACAATGACCTAGTGGTAGGGCCAAGTAATCTTCTGGGGTCCTGGGTTCAAAACCCACCATGGCAGATGTTGAATTTGAGTTCAATAAAAATCTGGAATGAATACTGTAGTGATGACCGTAAAACCATTGTCATTGTTGGGAAAAGCCCACCTGGTTCCATAATGTACTTAAGTGAAGGAAACTACCTGGCCTATATGTGACTCCAGATCCACAGCAATTGGTTGATTCTCAAATAGCCTCTAGGCAATGAGTGCTGGCACATCCCATGAATGAATCCTTTCAAAAAATAATCAAAACTGTACTTGTTAGAAAGAAGAATTTCTTCTTCAATGGTGGAAATATTTGGGCTGAATTTAATATTTGGTCCAAAATAGGCAGTGGGTGCATAACAAGTAATGACCATCTGTTTGGTGTTGCGGCTGAGACATCAGCCTAAATCTGCACAGATCAGTTCTTGGGTTCTGTGTAAATATTGAGGTTAGTGGGTAGAGTGTGGACAGAGACATGGATGGTGGAATGTAGATGTAGGGTAAGGTTGGTATAAGTTGGGTAAGTAGTGCATAGGTAGGCTGAAGCCATGTGCCATTCCTGCTCCTTCAAAAATAAGAGATAAAATGGTTCAGGCTGTATGCTGTTGAACAGTTTCCCATGATTTCTCCTAGTATCATCGCCTCAGTCAGTCCACATATGAGACCAAAAGGACAGAAAGGCCTGAACTTTGCCGAAGCAGAAAAAAAAGTCAGAAGATGTTAGGATCCCATATTCCATTCGCAAGTCTGACATTTCAGACCTTCAAAGGGGTGGGCGATTTTTCACACGTGTTGTTCCCAGAGGTGGGTGGCCATTTAAATCACAGCTCTCTCCACTGAAATGGGATTCTAGAGTCCCAGTAGTATGGAAACCAGAATATGGAGATTCAAACAGGTAAGAGCAGGTCTGGTCTCAGTGCAAACCGAAAGAACTGCAGATGCTGTAAATCAGGAACAAAAACAGAAGTTGCTGGAAAAACTCAGCAGGTCTGGGAACATCTGTGAAGAAAAACATCAAGAGTTTACATTTTGGGTCTGGTGCCTCTTCCTCAGAAGGGTCTTATGAGGAATGGTCACCGGACCCGAACCATTAACTCTGATTTTCTCCTTCACAGATGCTCCCAGATGCTGCTGAGCTTTTCCAGCAATTTCTGTTTTTGCTCCTGATCTCAGTGCACTTCTTTTGGACAACCAGGGTGACCCTTGTGGCTTAGGTATCTCAATGGAAATGGTCACAGGGTGCCATGAACATAGGGCTCAAGGATTCTTGGAGGATTGGGTAGGTGTCCAGTATTAGGGTTTGGAGGTCACACATCTTTTGAGGGGTTTGGGAGCTATTTGAACAGTGAAGAAGATTATGTGTAAATGTTGCATAAACCTCTCGGAAGTGGCCAGCTTGTCAACAGTTATCAACTGGTGTCAATACATACCGATTTGGTAAGAAGTGTCCAAAAACTGTGGGTCAAAGTGTCAAATTGTGGGTTTATCAATCACAGCGCTTTTCTCAATAGAATGTGGTCTGCAAATAGAGCTGTCAGTAACAGAACTATATTTTTCATCTGTATGCAGTACTAATGGGATTTTTTTTCTATTCATAGAAAATGGACATTGCTGGCTGGGCTGGAGTCCACGTGATTGATTATCCAAACTGTCATTTTCACCATGGATGTCTATTAATGGACAGTTCCACCTGCTTTTCTTTCCTGCTTCATTCACTGGACGTAGGCATTACTGGTTAGTCCAGCATTTACTATCCATTTCTAACTGCACAGGAGGTAGTTAACAGTCAACCATATTGCTGTCAGTCTGGAGTCACGTCTGCCAGACCACATAAGGATGGCAAATTTACTTTCCTAAAGGACATAGGTGAACCAGATGTTTTTTTCTGACAGTTGTCAGTTGTTTCATAGTCATCATTAGACCCTTACTTCCTGAATTGTTATAGAATTCAAATTCCACCATCTACCGTAGTTGGATTGTCTTGGATTATTAGTCTAGCAATAATAGGCTATCAACTTTCTGCTGGAAATGGAAATGTTTCTTAATATAAGGCATGAAGTATCTGAAATGGACGCTGACATTAAAAAAAAGTCAGTTGACACTACTTCAAGGTATTTGGTGCTTTTTGTACCAATCAGAATGTGTTTTCTTCAATTGTGGCATCACCAATAGGTTGGTAACTTTATTTCTTTCAGTGTGCTTCCTGGTTAATGACCATGTTGAATAACAGGAGAATTGAGAAGGAAGGGCAAGTAGCAGTGGTTTTGGGGATCTTAATTGATATCAGGGCTATAGTTTGCTTTGGGTATGATTAGTGTATGACATGGGCTATGAGGAGCCATTTAAGATGGGTAGATTGGCATAGGTGGTGAAAGTAGGCTTGGAGGTGTGTACAGGGGCATAGGTTGACATTGATGGGTCATAGGCAGTGAGGTTCTATAACTGTTTCAATCTTTATTTTTAATCTCTGAAGCCTGTAAGAGCTGCTATGCATGATTTCTGCCCTGCTATTTTCAGGAACCGGGCAACCTCTTAGGTTCCTTACCAAGCAGCCTGGCCCAACTGCCAATCCAGCTTGCCCTCCTGAAGACCAAAGATTAGGTATGTGCACAGTCATCTGTGTCCCCATAATGGGAACAAAAAAAAAATCTAAGTCTGACATCTGCTGGTGACTGGACCTGAAATATTAAGTCTGATTTCTCTCTACAGATGCTGCCATACCAGCTGAGCTTGCCCAGAAATTTCTGTTTTTGTTTCTGACATCTACTCACCTATCAGAAAGATGAGGCTGGGCATTTGTGTTAAAGAAAACATTTTAGTTCCATAACTTGTCGGTTCTGTTTCATTGGAGTGACATGTAATAACAGACTCTCTAAAGACTGCTTTTTGACAACAAGAAAATGACAAAACTTGGTCACAATAATTACTTTTGAATATTTCAATCAAGTCTCTTCTCAGTCTTCTCCTCTCCAAAATGACCAGTCCCATCTTCTCCAATCTATTTTTATAACTGAAATTCTTAATTCCTGGAACCATTGTCATAACCTCTTCTGTGCTGTCTCCATGCCTTCATGCCCTCAAGCTTAGAATGGATAGGGCAGATATAGCTTTCAACAGAAAAGTGAGCCTTTGAAAGACTGTAAAATGCTACTGACTACTTTTTCACAACTGAGAACAAGGAACATTCTCAACGTAAGCTACATTAAAACTGCCTACGTCCTGCTTGTTTATGGGACATAGCTCACTCTCCATCAAGGACTGAAACTATTTCTTCTGTATCCTTCCCAAGTTGCAAGATGGTAGCATATGGAGGAGCAAATTACTGCAGATGCTGGATGTTGGTTAGTTTGTTAAGGATTTTCTTAAATAAATACAAAGCTAACAAGTCCTTGTGGAACAGTGGCCTACTGCAACATTGTTCAGAACGCATGTGGTTGTAAACCACTCTGAGGTATGTAACAGAAAATATGGTTTATATTGTGGTGGTTTATGAAAGATGGGTAAACAGTGAAGGTCATTAGCTTGTTTTCAGTACAGAATAATCAATGTTTGATTTTGGTTCAGAAAACACAAAGATTGAAAGCTTTTCGGGGAGTTTGGAGGAGACCAGATATAGTTCTTCTCCTTACAAGAGTTCGAGATAGTTCAGGAAAAACACAGTGACCTCAGTAGAAAAGTTCAGTTTGTGCAGCTTCCAGACCAGAAGAGATTTGTTAGAAATCTGCAGGTTACTAGAAGCTGAAAAAGATTAAGGTCTCAGTCTTCTAAGTACTCCTCTAAGAAGAGTACTTAAGAGTACGACAGGGAGAGGGATCTGGTTGTACAGGTACAGAGGTCACTGAAAGTGGCAACGCAGGTGGGAAAGATAGTCAACAAGGCATATAGCATGCTTGCCTTCATCAGCCAGGGCACTGAGTTTAAAAATTGGCAGGTAATGTTGCAGCTTTATAGAACCTTATGAGGTTGCAATTGGAATACTGTGTTCAAGTTTGATCGCCACACTACCAGAAGGATGTGGTGGCTTTGGAGAGGGTACAGAAAAGATTTACCAGGATGTCACCTGGTATAGACGGCATTAGCTATGAGGAGAGGTTGGAGAAACTTGGGTTGTTCTCACTGGAATGACGGAGGTTGAGGGGGCGACCTGATAGAGGTCTACAAGATTATGCAAGGTATGGACAGAGTCATAAGCTTTTTCTCAGGATGCAAGTGTCAGTTACCAGCGGCCATGGGTTTAAGGTGCGAGAGGCAAGTATTTTACACAGAAGGTGATGGGTGCCTGGAACTCGCTGCCGGGGAAGGTAGCGGAAGCAGATACTATAGATACTTTTAAAGGGCGTCTTGACAAATACACAAATAGGATGGGAAGAGAGGGATATGGTCCCCAGAAGGGGAGGGGGTTTTAGTCGTGATGGGCAGTATTTTGGTGCAGGCTTGGAGGGTCGAAGGGCCTGCTCATGTACTGTAATTTTCTTTGTTCTTTGTAAGACTCCACAATTCACAGAAAACAAGCTAGTGAAAATTAATTAAGTAGAACTTAACTACTTGATATTGAAGTAGAGGAATGAGAGTAGTCGGTAGTCGCTGGGGATTGTCTCAGGTGTGGGACCGCTGTCCTCCACTGAAACAGTAATGTGGTGGGGGTGACATTAGAGTGAAGAGAGAGGACAGGGAGGGGGGTGGTATTTTGGAGTTCCTGGCTCGGCAGAGGTACGTGTGGGGTGTTGTTCAGGATGTTCTAATCGAGTGGTGTTGCTTCGGGTGTCAGAGCCATGGAATGAGATATTTGGGGTGACTGGCTCGCTCCATTGCTAAAGACACATCACCCAAACCACAGGCACATAGTCAGTTGCTAACTGATATCAGTAAGCAGGGAAGAATGCTAGCAGACCACAGAATGTTCGGGAACAAACGTTAAGAGATAAACGATTTACCACATAAGCGAACGGGCACTGCGTGCTTGAATCTGATTAGTAGATGTATAATGTGTGGTAATTTGATGAAATTAAATGCACAGTTAACCGTTAGCTTGTAAACTCATGTGATTTTGATGTAAAAGTGTATAAGGATAGTGTTGCATGGGTATTCTGCACAGTGAACTCAATTGTCCTGCGTGATGACCTTGAGTTCCTTGCCTTACTGTAATTGATTGCCGCTTGAATAAACCGGTGTTCCTGCTGAATTCCCGACGCTCTCAGAGTCATCTTCTCTCATAGACCAAGGTTACTCCTCCAGATAAACAGGGGTAATTTCTCTGGACTTGTGTTTCTGTGTTTTGATCATGTTGAGAAATGAGTTGAAACTTTTTGTTGGTGTTTTAGGATTTTTCTAAATTATATTCTCTATTTAGTTACTGTTTTTATTTATCTCTTCTTTTGTACATTAAACTTCTGTTCTGTTACTAAAGAAAATCTGCAGCCTTGTGTGAATTTTTCTAAATAATTTACTGCCACGTTAACTAACTAAACAAATAAATGTCTGATCCATCAATCTAGGTTTTATTCTGTAATTTGAGTTGTTCTGTAGTACCATCATCTGGTTCATAACACCATCTACAACTGTGACTTTTCTGATGCCCTCCATCATTTCAAAAGTTTGCAATTTTCTCACCCTAATCATTTCCTTTTTACCATTGATCATCATTCTCTTCCAGCTGGCAGGCTTTGTTCTCTTATTGACCCATTTCTCCCTTAATTCAACTCATGTCCTCTAATTAAAAGGTGTTGCTTTAGGTATCTGCACAGACCCTGAGCTTTGCCTGTCTTTATTTGGGATTTATGAAACATTCCTTGTTCCAGTTCTACACGGCACTACTTCCTCAACTCTTTTTTTCCATTGGCAACTGTATCAATGGTGTGTTCTGCTTGCTCCCTAAACTGGACATCTTGAACAAACTTCACTTCCACTTTCCATCCTTTTCTCGTATACAAATGATCCATCTCTGATTTTTCCCCTACTTTCCTTGACCTGTCTATTTCCAATCCAGGCAACAGGCTATAAACTAGCATCTATTACAATCTATTGACTCCTACAGCCACCTCGATGATGTTTTCTCACAGCCTAACCCCAGAAAGGCACCCTTCCCACTCTCACAGTTTCATCTTCCCTGTTGCAACGATGCAACCTTCCAAACTAATTTTTCTCACCCAAGGATTCTAAGCCTACGATGAGTGACAGGGTCCTTAACCACAGAATTCCTACAGCACAGAAAGCAGCCTGTCGGCCCATTGAGTCTACACCGATCCTCCAAAGTGCATCCCACCCAGACCCACTCCCCACCCCATCTCTGAAACCCTGCATTTTTCATGGCCAATCCACCTAACCTGCACATCTTTCGGCTGTGGAAGCAAAAAAGAGCACCCAGCAGAAATATACACAGACACGGGGGGAATGAGTGAACATCCCAGTCACCCTACCGCCCCCCTGCCCAAAGGCTGAATTGAACCTGGCTCCTTGGCACTGTGAGGCAGCAGTGCTAACCACTATGCCACCATGTCACTCTGGTGTTCTCATCCCTTTGCTGCCCTCCAGGAACAAGTATGGCCCCCTACTCCTTACTTTCCATGTCACTATAATACCCATAATCCCCAGTGTGGTGCACCAATAAACACATCTTCCATCCCCTTTCAACATTCTGAAGGTACTGTTCCATCAGTAATACAGTGGTTCAATCCTCAATCATCTCAGACCTGTTCCCTCATGTAGCAAATTTTTATGCAATCACAGATGTAACCCTTTTATCTCCTCTCTCCTCACTGTCCAAGATCCCACATATTCTTTCTAGATGAAGTAATGTGTACTTTCAATTTAGTGTACTGTATTTGCTGCAGATTGAGTGACTGCTTTGCAGAACAATTTCATTCTGTCCACAAACTTGATCCTGAACTTCAGGTTGCCTGTCATTTTGATTTTCCACCTTGCTCACATGCTAACATCTCTGTCCATGGTCTATTGCACTGTTCTAGTTAAATTCAGACTAAGCTTGAGGAACAATACTTTGTCTTTCAATTAGGCAATTTACAGATTTCTGGGCTTAACATTATGTTCAACACATTGTGTTTGGACCACAAACTTTATCCTTAGTTCACCTAGTGCCATTCTCCTGCTTTCTCCCATAATTCCACGTAACTTCCCTTTCAGATAATAATCAAATTCCCACTTAAAAGTCTGAATTCAATCTGTCTCTACCACACACCCTAACAGCTCATTTCAAGTATTAACCACTGGCTGTTGAGAAGGATTCTCCTCATCTCCATGGTGATTTTTGCCAATTAATTTTAACCGAGTTCTAATGTTCTTGGTCATTCCACCAATGCAAACAGAATTTCCTTATCCACTCTATATTTCCTGGACACCTTTCCAAGTTTGTTTTTCTCTCTACAAACATGACCTGATGTGGCAAGTACGTCCAGCATTATTTATTTTTATATGTGTAATATAAATCTGTTATTAATTTCAGAGTTTATGAAATGACAGTTGACCACACAGGGAGTCAACATCAAGTGTATTCTCCAGGTAACTGAGGTTTGACAGTTTGGAAGTATAGATTGTAGATACAAGATTGTAAGCCAATAAATAAAAATATATGTAAATTATAATTTTTGCCATAATATCTTACAATCTTATATCTGCTTTATTTGTGCCCTTACGTTATTATATATAGCAACAAAACTACTCCTACTGTCACAAAACATTGTTACTGCAAAATTAAGCATGTCAAAAGTCTTTTCTCTGGATAGGAAGGAATGAATAAGTTCCACAAATTACCTAAACTAACATGGAGAAGTCTAACTTAGATCTCAAAAGTGCTATATTTGAAAAACATTTCAAAATATTCACTTCAGCATTTTGATTTTAAATCGACCGTACAGTTTTTACTATGCCTTTTCCAAACAATACTCATCAGAAAACTGAGATAACTGAATTTATCCCTCCTTCATCTAGTCACAAATAATATACTTGAACAAAACTTTGGATGTTTCTGACCCAGAATTAACAGAATTCACATATACTGAGACAACATGCTTCAAGGTGACAATGCAACTCTAGTGGAACAGAAATCTCTTACTGCACAAATAAAAACGAAATCTAGATAGAGGTCACAAGGTAAACACTTTTGCTTAAAAGCATGTGATTGCTGCAGCATGACAGTAGCACTCTGAATATCTAAGATGTGGTAACGTACAGTTTAATTTCTAGAAAATTGGCTTTTAAATCATATCCTATTTTTGTAAACCTAAGAAAATAAGAACATTATGTCTGATGCACAAGGAAGCAGTAAATATTGACCACTAAATAACAGCCCAAAAGCAAACCTGAAACAAACACAGGGGTCGAACAGTGAACCTAATGTCCTTTGTAACCTCTGATAAACAGCTGATGCTATGCTGTTCCATGCCACAAAACAACTTGATTCCACCAAACATGTTTGACAGATATTCACAATCAATGACAACACAATGACATCTTGTAAAATCAGTTTCTGTAGTTGAGGTGATCACATAAACCGTACAGGTTAAATAATTTCATTTAACACGTGGTATCTGATGCCTAGAGTCATACAGTATGGAAATAGACTCTTCGGTCCAACTAGTCCATGCCAACCATAATCCCAAACTAAACTAGCCCCATATGCCTATGATTGGCCCATATCCCTCCAAACACTTCTTATTCATGTACATATTTAAATGTCTTTTAATGCTGTAACTGTACCCACGTCCACCACTTCCTCTGGAAGTTCATTCCACACACGAACCACTCTCTGTGTAAAAAAAAGTGCCGCTTGTCTTTTTTAAAATCTTTCTCCTCTCACCAATCCTAGCAACATACTGGTAAATCTCTTATGAACCCCCTCCAGCTTAAAATGTCGTTCCCATAACAGGGCAACCAGAACTGGACATAGCACACCAGATAAGGCCTCACCAACATCATTTATAACCTCAACATACGTCCCAACTCCTACACTCAAAGGTCTAAGCAATGAAGGCAAGCATGCTTAATGCCTTACTAACCATCACATATACTTTCTATAAGAATGTAAATTTCAAAGAATTATGTACCTGAACCCTTAGGTTTCTCTGTTCTACAACACTACCCAAGATCCTACTTTTAATTGTATAAGTCTTACTTTGCTTGTTTTACCAAAATGCAATACCTCACAATTATCCAAATTAAACTCCGTCTGCTACTCTTCAGCCCATTGACCCAATTGATCAAGATCTCTTTGTAAATATAGATAACCTTCTTCAGCAATCTAAGCTAATTCAGTTTATTATTAACTCCCATCTTAGTATTTCTAGCACACCAATTTAATGCAAAAAACAGCATCTAACATGTAAAATAAAATGCAATGAAGCTGATATATGGAAGATGATGGATATTTGAGGGTATGTGCTAAATACCAAAAAATTTCAATCAACAACAAATACCACACCAACAGATTCAGATGTTACCAATCTTTCTGGGGAACCTGCTCTTTCTAAGTATGCTCTCAGTTTCATATAGCATCTTCTGCTATTTTGTTTCAGATCTTGAAAGGTAGTTCACAATTATCAGCACGACAAGTACCTCACAGGATTCTTAATTATTGTACTACTGCTGTGTTGTGAAGGAATCAGCTGTAACCAATTATAGAAAAAAATGTGTCTCTACGACATACGTGTTTTTCTTACAATCTCACATAGTAAAGCATATTAGATGTTCAGAATGCCAGAAGAGGCCTTCAAGCTTGAATTCCCCAATATTATTATCAGAATGTCATTTCAGCAGCATATACATGTTTGCAAAACTTAATGGGGAAAATCTTCAGTGGATACTCGAAGCATTAAATAGGTAGGCAACTCAAGGGTTTAAGCTGATATGCTATTTTGGCATATATTCAGTTAGAAATGACATCTCACTGAAGGAGCTGAAGCTTGCTCTATGAACAGAGCATTGTTAAAGGACTATCAATTAAATTGCCTGCAAGTGTTTGAGCTTGCAATGCATATTGGTCGATAGTGCCAAACATAACACCCCAAAAATGATCAGATGATCAGAAGTAAACAAGTTATTGTACAGGATTTGCAGTGCTAAAGGTAAAACATAATTTATTGCTGCTGAAACTTTGAAGATGGTTATTGAAAGACATCAGGAAACCTTTCACATCACCTTATCAAGACTTCATTTACACTGCATCAACATATGTTCCTTCATCTAAAGAGAATGATCACAGCATGAAAGTTGCAAGCAATTGGTTGTATTGTTTAAATAATTAATCAATTATATGTAGAATTTAAAAGTAAAAAAAATTACTCCTAAATTAAATACGGAATTCAATTTTATCCTTAACATTTAACTTTATCCAACCGTTAAAAGGTGGAGCCGACTGATAATCATTGAATTGGAGGGGAGTGGAGAGAATATAAGCTCTGTTCCATATTTCACTGTGTATGCATATTATGCATATTAAAGGTGCAACACCATTACTTTTGGGAAAATAAGAAAACTTCCACACTGGCATTCAACTGAGAAACCCCTGTGTCATATGAAATCAAAACATTAAGCAAAAATGAAATCACGATGTAATAATATCCCTTCATAGTTCTGTGGAGAAAAAAAATCCACCGGAAAATAGTAATCATAACATTGATGAATTCAATGCTAAATTTGAAAATGATTTTCTCCAATTACATTCAAAAATTTGGAACTCAAACAAAGTCAATAACAAAGTTATGGGGGAATAATTGACTAAGATTAATTACACAAATGGGCTAAAATGTACTGTGGTAAACAACTGTGGGTAACGTTTAAAGAAACAATTTGAAAATGTTCAAAAGCACATCAAAATAAAACAATACAGGGTAATGTATCTAAAGTTTGCTAATAATACAAAGCTAGATGGAAAGGTAAGCTGCACAGAGATAAAGACATGTTACATAAATGGGCAAAGAGATGGCACGCATGAGTGTTGTCGAGTATCAACTGTGTATTGAATAGTGGTGAGCTTTTTGGTTTCTGGCCATTTCCCAATTGAGCCGCAAAGCTACGTATGTGCAATCAATTAACACTATAGGAAGGCCGGTTCCTCTTGCAAAGTCATGTATGCATTCCTCCTGCATGTCGCTGTTTTAAAAGAGGCTCTGTATGCTCCTGGCGTACAGAGCCTCTATGACCTGTTAGAAGCTGTGATGGACAATGAACTCCAAGATATTTGCTACGTTAGATGCTCCAACCTGAAAAGACAATTTGGTCAAAACAAAGTCATCGTGATGACAATAGGCAATACCATTCTCATCCTGCTCTGAGGCTGGATAGTTCTGTAACGACCTTGTTTGTGAAACGCAGCAACCAAACATACTGGCCGTGTTACCTGCAGACAAAAGAAGTGCATCCTGGAAACTCTAGGTGGATAAGACCTCTATTTCTTGAATATTTCATTGGTGTCTGAATGACTAAGTCTTACTTGATTATTTGGATTTTAGCACAATTTCCTCGGAATTATAACAAACTAATATAGCAATATACTTCAACAATCCACTCACAGTCATAAAAGAATTCTGAAATTAAGAATCTACTGATGACCATGAAACCATTGTCGAGATCGGGAAAACCCATCTGGTTCACTCATGTCCTTCAGGGAAGGAAATCTGCTATCATCATCTGGTCTGGCCTACATGTGACTCCAGACCCACAGCAGAGTGGTTGACTCTCAATTGCCCTCTGAAACGGCCTAGCAAGCCATTCAGTTGCACCAACTGCTACAAAGTCTCAAAAAAATGAAATCGGACGAATCCCCATCAGGCATTGACCTGGACACTAGAAAAGACAACGGCAGAAATAGCCCTGTCGAGCCTGCAGAGTCCTCCTCACTAACATCTGGGGGTTAGTGCCAAAACTAGAATAGCTGTCTCACAGACTGGTCAAGTAACAGCCTGATAGAGTCATACTCACAGAATCATACCTTACCGATAATGTCCCAGACACCACCATCACCATCACTGGATATGTCCTGTCTCACCAGCAGGACAGACTCAGCAGAGGTGGTGGAACAGTGGTACACAGTCGGGAGAGAATTGCTCTGAGAGTCCTCAACACTGACTCCAGACCCCATGAAGTCTTGTAGCTTCAGGTCATATATGGGCAAGGAAACCTCCTGTTCATTACCGCATCCCGTTCTCCCTCAGATGATGAATCAGTACTCCTCCATGTTGAACAACACTTGGAGGAAGCACTGAGGATGGCAAGGACACAAAATGTACTCTGGGTGGAGGACTTCAATAGAGTGGCTCAGCAGCAGTACGACAGGTCAAGCTGGTCGGGTCCAAAAAGGCACAGTTGCTGGAACTAACAAGAGGGAAAAACATACTTGACCTCATCGTTACCAATCTGCCAGTTACATCTATCCATGACAGTATCAGTAGGAGTGACCACTGCACAGTACTTGTGGAGACGAAGTCCCGCCTTCACACTGAGAATAACTTCCATCGTGTTGTGTGGTACTATCAACGTGCTAAATGGAACAGACTTTGAACGGATCTAGGAACACAACACTAGGCATCCATGAGGTGCTGTGGGCCAACAACAGCAGCAGGATTGTACTCCAGCACAATCTGTAACATCATGGTCTGGCATATCCCTTACTCAAACATTACCATCAAGATAGGGGATCAACCTTTAGGGCGGCACGGTGGCTCAGTGGTTAGCACTGCTGCCTCACAGCACCAGGGACCCAGGTTCGATTCCAGCCTCGGGTGACTGTCTGTGTGGAGTTTGCACATTCTCCCTGTGTCTGCGTGGGTTTCCTCCCACAATCCAAAGATGTGCAGGTTAGGTGGATTGGCCATGCTAAATTGTCCGTAGTGTTCAGGGATGTGTAGATTGGGTGGGTTACAAGGGGACGGGTGTGGTTGGGATACTCTAAGGTTCGGTGTGGACTTGTTGGGCCGAAGGGCCTGTTTCCACACTGTAGGGATTCTAAATAAAGAATTCAAAACCCTGGATTAAAATGGAGGGTTCAGGAGTGCATGCAGGAGAAGCATCAGCCATACCTGAAGATGAGGTGTCAACCTGGTGCACGCCAAACAAAATAAACAGCAAGTGACAGACAAAGATAAGCGATCCCACAACCAACAGATCTGATCTAAGCTCTGCAGTCCTGCTACATCCAGACATGAATGGTGGTGGACAATTAAACAACTCACTGGAGGAGGAGGCTCCACAAATATCTCCATCCTCAATGATGGAAGAGCCCAGCATATCAGTGCAAAAGATAAGACCGAAGCTTTCGCAGCAATCTTCAGCCAGAAATGCCATGTGGATGATCCAAATCGGCCTCCTCCAGTTTTTCCCAGCATTACAGATACCAGTCTTCAGCCAATTTGATTCATTCCATGTGATATTAAGAAACAGTTGGAGACACTGGACGCTACAAATGCTACGGGCCCTGACAACATTCCGGCAATAGTACTGAAGGCCTGTGTTCCAGAACTTGCCACTCTCCGAGCCAAGCTCTTCCTGTACAGTTACAACACTGGCACCTACCCGATAATGTGGGAAATTGCCCAAGTATGTCCTCTACATAAAAAGCAACACAAATACAACCCGGCCAATTACTGCCCCATAAATCTACTCTTAAACATCAGTAAAATGATGAGAGATGTCATTATCAGTGCTATCAAGCAGCACCTGCTCAGTGACATCCAGTTTGGGTACCACAAGGGCCACTCAGCTCCTGACCACATCCATAGATCCCTCAAAGTTGCTACCCAAGTTGGTAGGGTTGTAAAGAAGGTGTATGGTGTGTTGGCTTTCATTGGCAGGGAAATTGACTTAACAGCCATGAGGTTATGCTGCAGCTCTATTAAACCCTGGTTAGACCACACTTGGAATATTGTGTTCAGTTCTAGTCACCTGATGATAGGAAAGATGTGGAAGCTTTAGAGAGGGTGCAGAGGAGATTTACCAGGATGCTGCCTGGCATGGAGGGCAGGTCTTATGAGGAAAGGTTGAGGGAGCTAGGGCTTTACTCATTGGAGTGAAGAAGGATGAGAGATGACTCGATAGAGGTGCACAACTTGATGATAGGCAGAGAAACAGTGGATAGCCAAAGACTTTTTCCCAGGTCGGAAATGACTATTACGAGGGGGTATAATTTTAAGGTGACTGGAGGAAGGTATAGGGGAGATGTCAGAGGTAGGTTCTTTACACAGAGAGTGGTGGGCGTGTGGAATGCACTGCCGGCAGTGGTAGTGGAGTCGGATACATTAGGGACATTTAAGCGACTCTTGGATAGGCACATGGAGGATAGTAAAATGTAGGGTATGCAGGGTAGTTTGATCTAAGTAGGATAATAGGTCGGCACAACATCGTGGGCCGAAGGGCCTGTACTGTGCTGTACTGTTCTATGTTCTATGTTCTATGACCTCATTTCAGCCTTGGTTCAAACATGGACAAAAGAGCTGAATGCCAGAGGTGAGGTGAGGCTGACAGCCCTTGACATCAAATCAGCATTCGTCCCAGTGTAGCATCAAGGAGCCCGAGCAAAACTGTAATCAATGGGTAACAGGGAAAAAGGCTCCGGTGGTTAGACTCAAACCTGACACGTAGGAGGTTGGTCATGGTTGTTGGAGGTCAGTCATCTCAGCTCCAGGATATCTCTGCAGGAGTTCCTCAGGGTAGTATCCTAGGCCCACCCACCTTCAGCTGTTTCATCAATGACCTTCCCTCCATCGTAAGGTCAGAAGTGGGGAGGCTCGCCGATGATTATACAATGTTCAGCACCATTTGGGACTCTTCAGACACTGAAGCAGTCCATGTCCAAATGCAACAAGATCTGGACAACGTCGAGGCTTGGGCTGACAAGTGGCAAGTAACATTCTTGCCACACAAGTGCCAGGCTATGACCATCACCAACAAGAGACAATCTAACCACAGCCCCTTGACATTCAATAGCGTAAACATCAGTGAATCCCCCACGAACAAATCCTGGTGGTTATCATTGGTCAGAAACTCAACTGGTCTCACCACATAACTGCAGTAGCTACAAGAGCAAGTCAGAAGCTAGGAATACTGTGACGAGTAACTCACCTCCTGATTCTACAAAGCCTGTCCACCATCTAAAAGGCGATGGAATATTCCTCATTTGCATGGATAAGTGCAGCCCCAACAACATTCAAGAAACTTGATACCATCCAGGACAAAGTAGCCTGCTTGACTGGCACTATATCTACAAGCATTCACTTCCTCCACCACCGATGCTCAGTAGCAGCAGTGTGTACTATCTACAAGATGCACTGCAGAAATTCACTGAGGATACTCAGACAGCATCTTGCAAACCCATGACCTTCTTCCATCTAGAAGGACAAGGGCAGCAGACATATGGGAACACCACCACCTCAGGTTCCCCTCCAAGATACGCACCATCCTGACATGGAAATATCTCACCATTCCTTCACTGTTGCTGGGTCAAAATCCTGGAATTCCCTCCCTAACGGCATTGCAGATCAACCCACAGCAGGTGGATTACAGTGGTTCAAGGAGGCAACTCACCACAACTTTCTCAAGGGCAACTAGGGATGGCCAAGTAATGCTGGCCAGCCAGCGACACCCACATCCCACAAAATGATCAAACAAAAAAGAGGAATCATAGAGATGCCCAGCATGGAAACAGACCCTTTGGTCCAACTCGATCATGCCGACCAGGTATCCTAAATTAATCCAGTCCCATTTGCCAGCATGTGGCCGATATCCATTGAAATCCTTCCTATTTATATACCCATCCAGATGCCTTTTAAATACTGTAACTTTACCAGCCTCCATCATTTCCTCTGCCACTCATTCCATACATGCACCATCTTCTGCGTGAATAAGTTGCCCTTTAGGTCCTTTTTATATCTTTCCCCTCTCACCTTAAACCAATGCCATCTAGTTTTGGACTCCCCTACCCTGAGGAAAAGACCTTGCCTATTTACCCTGTCCATGTGCCTCATGATGTTACAGACCTCGATAAGGTCACCCCTCACCCTCTGACACTCCAGGGAAAATAGCCCCAGCCTATGAAGTCTTTCCCTATAGCTCAAACCCCCTCCAACTCTGTCAACATCCTTGTAAATCTTTTCTGAATCCTTTCAAGTTTCACAACATCCTTCCTGTAGGAGGGAGACCAGGATTGTATGCAGTATTCTGAAAGTAGCCGCAACATGACCTCCCAACTCCTACACTGAATGAACTGACCAATAAAGGCAAGCATACCACATGCCTTCATTGCTATCCTATCTACTTGTGACTCCACTTTCAAGAAACTATGAACCTGGACTCCAAAGTCTCTTTGTTCAGCAACAATCCTCAAGACCTTACCATTAAGTGTATAAGTCCTGCCCTGATTTGCCTTTCCAAAATACAGCACCTTACATTTACCTAAATTAAACTCTAATTTTTTTTTCTTTATTCATTCACAGGATGAGGGCATCGCTGGTGAGGCAGCATTTATTGCCCATCTCTAATCGCCCAGAGGGCAATTAAGAGTCAACCACATTGCTGTGGGTTCTGAAGTCACATGAAGGCCAGACCAGGTAAAGATGGCAGTTTCCTTTCCTAAAGGCCATTAGTGAACCAGACGCATTTTTCTGACAATCAACAATTTATTCACAGTTGTCATTAGACTCTTAATTCCAGATATTTATTGAATTTCAATTCCACCATCTGCCATGGTGGGATTCAAACCTGGGTCCCCAGAACATTATCTGGGTCTCTGGATTAACAGACCAGTGATAATACCACTAGGCCATCTGCCACTCTTCAGCCCACTGACCCATCTGATCAAGATCCTGTTGTACTCTGAGGTAACCTTCTTTGCTGCCCACTACACCTCCAATTTTGGTGTCATCTACAAACTTACTAACGTTACCTCCTATGCTCACATACAAATCAATTATACAGAAGACAAAAAGCAGTGAACCCAGCACTGATCCTTGTGGCACACCACTGGTCACAGGCCTTCAGTCTGAAAAGCAACCCTCCACCACCACCCTCTGTCTTTTACCTTTGATCCGGTTCTGTATCCAAATGGCTAATTCTCCCTGTATTCCATGTGATCTAACCTTGCTAAGCAGTTTACCATGAGGAACACCTCACTGTTGTCTATACAGATAATGTCCACCACTCTTCCCTCATAATCCTCTTCGTTACTTCTTCGAAAAACTCAATTAAGTTAGTGAGACACGATTTCACATGCACAAAACCATGTTGACTATCCCTAATCAGTCCTTGCCTTTACAAATACATGCAGATCATGTCCCTCAGGATTCCCTTCAACAATTTGTTCACCACCAATGTCAGGGTCATTGATCTACAGTTCCGTTGCTTTTCCTTAACACATTTCCTTAATAGTGGCACCATATCAGCCAACCTCCAGTGTTCCATCACCTCACTTGTGGCTATTGATGATACAAATATCTCAGCAAGGGTCCCTGAAATCACTTCCCTAGCTTCCCACAGAATTCTAGGGTACACCTGATTAGGTGCTGGGGATTTATCGACTTTAGTGTGTTTTAAGAGGTCCAGCACCTCCTCCCCTATAATATGGGCATTTTTCAAGATGTTGCTATTTATCTCCCCACATTCTGTATCTTCCATATCCTTTTCCACAGTAAACACGGATGCAAAATACTCATTGAGTATCTCTCCCCTCTTCTGCGGCTCCATACATAGGCAGCCTTGTTGATCTTTAAGGGGTTCTGTTCCCTCCCTAGTTACCCATTTGTCCTTCACGTATTTGTAGAATCCCTTTGGATTCTCCTTAACCCTATTTGCCAAAGCTATCTCATATCCCCATTCTGTCCTCCTGATTCCCTCTTAAGTATATTCCTACTGCTCTTATACTCTTCTAGGGGTTCACTCAATCTCTGCTGTCCATACCTGACATATTCATCCATTTTATTGACCAAAATTTTAATTTCTCTCATCATCCAGCATTCCCCACACCTACCAGACTTGCCCTTCACCCTAACAGGAACATACTGTCTCTGGACTCTCGTCATCACATTTTTGAAGGCTTCCCATTTTCCAGCTGTCCCTTTACATAGAAACATCCACCCCAATCAACTTTTGAAAGCTCTTGCATAACACTGTCAATATTAGCCTTCCTTCAATTTAGAACTTCAACTTTTAGATCCATTCTATCCTGTTCCATCACTATTTTAAAATGAATAGAATTATGCTCATTGGTCCCAAAATGTTCCTGCACTGGCATCTTAGTCACCTGCCCTGCCTTACTTTCCAAGAGTAGGTCAAATTTTGCACCTTCTCTCATAGGTACATCCACATACTGAATCAGAAAAGTTTCTTGCACACACTTAACAAAATCTTCTCCATCCAAGCCCTTAACATTATGGCAGTCCTAGCCTATGTTTGGAAAGTTAAAATCCCCTACCATAACCACCCTATTATTCTTAGAGATTACTGAAATCTCTCTACAAACCTGTTTCTCAATTTCCTGCTGACTATTGAAAGGTCTAGACTACAATCCCATTAAAGTGTTCACTTGATACTTGCTTTGTTGATATAGTCAACAGCGGCTTGGCATATGCCAAGTCAAACAGCCTGAATCTCTTTTAACTTCAATATTAGCAAGTTCAAGATCATTGAGATCACCCATTTTTTCTTCTAATGATTTTTCTGCTAAATTCATTGATTCTGAGCATCCCTTAAGTTCTGTGCAGAGGTGTAATTTCTTGAATGGAGTTTGTCTATTTGGTGTCCAAGTCTGGACAGCAGATCGTAAACTTTACAGCAGTTGCTGCAGCATTAAATGTGATAACTTCTTTCTCTCAAAAATTAATTTTTATTTTTAAGGGCTGTAAAATCTTTAAATCATATATTTTGATTTCAAAATGGACAAGTTGACTTGCTTATTTCCACAATAAATATCTAAAATGTAACTGATTTTTGAAACCCACCTCTTTCATCTTCACTTCGATTTTTGAATATTTGCAATGAAAAATGCTTGTTCTAAGATGAATAGCAAAAGCTATATAATAATCAAAAGCAATACAAAACAACATCAAAAATTGTATGAGGTAAATTTAAATCCTGAATTGCTCACTGGATGAGCGATAAGTGGTCAGCAATGTCTACATCTTGTGAAGTAATTTTTTTAAAAAATTAAAAACCAGCAGTTAGAACGTAATGGTCAACACATTCAAATCACCATAGATTTGTTGAAAGCAGACCCTATTTGATAGAATTGATTGAATTCTTTGATAGAACAATGAAGAGAATGGAAAAGATAAGTATGGTTTTCTTTCAAAAAGAAGATGTGATGGAGGTTGAATATATAATATTAGGTTATCCTTTTTCATAAGAGTAATAGAAGGGCAACTTACTATCTAAAAGCAGCATGCTTCAGTGCAGAGGAATCTGGGTGTCCTTGTGCATGAATCACTGAAAACTATTATGCAGGTACAACAGGTTATGAGGAAGGCATTTATTGCTAAAGGAATCAAGCATGAAAGTAGGCATACAAGTGCATTAACGAGACTGCACCTGAAGTACTGCCCACAATTTTTGTCTCTTACTTGAGGGCAGATATGGTTGTATCATTCAGATGCAATTCAGAGGAGGTTTGTCTTATGAAGACAAATTGAGAAGTTTAGCCTGATACTCTTTGGAGTTTAGGAGAATGAGAGGAGATCTATTTGTGGTATATAGATGCTAAAGGGAATTGACAAAGTAAATGTAGAAAGGATGTTTTGTGGTGGGTCAATCTGGAAGGAGAGGTCATAGTTTTAGAATAAAGGTAGAAGATTCAAAACAGAATTGAAGAGAAATTACTTCTCTCAAAGGATTTTGAAGTTGTGGAATTCACTCACCCAGTACCTGGCAGATGCTGGAACATTGAGTACATTTATAGAGGAGATAGACAACTTTTTAATTAGTAATGCATTGAAGGGTTATGGAGAACAAGCAGGAAAGTAAAGTTGAGGTCGAGATGAGATCAGCCATGATCAAATGGCAGAATAGGCTCAAGGGGCTGCATTGTATACTCCTGCTCATAGTTCTTATGTTTCTATATTATTGATATCATTCGGAAACATGTATTATAAAGTGTATGTAAGTAGGTGTTTGGTTTTCAGTGCTGTTGTGGTCTTTTCTTTAAAGAAAGGATCTGAAAGTTACTTAGACCAATGAGCAAAACACCCCTTCCACACGACTTACGCTAAATGACTCAATAAGCAACCTGATGCTTTAATTGTCGCTCGTTGTTGACTTGAGCTTTTATGATCTAAACAGCAAGAGGCCGAGTGCCATAAGCAGGTTGCAGAAGAACAATTTTATCCTAGCATTTCAAAAGAAAAGATTCATAATGAAAGATGTGTTGTTCAGTAGCTTAAAAGTACTCAAAGTCTTGAGTTTATTTCTTATTGTTCAATGAGAATAGTCAGTGAATTAGCCTGGGTTGCTGTGGGTTTCAGAGAGGGACGGTAATGGAGAGAAACATACCTGATAAATGTGCAGAAAGTTGGCGAAGGGAAGCAATTGCAACTTTCTCAGTTCTGTGGGAAATTTTAAATTGAGGATCAGAATGATTCTTAACTAGTGGTGATTGTAAGGAATATTGTTGAGAACAAAAATATCTGGGTTTTTTTTTTTGCAGTTATGTCCTTCAGTCTTTCCAGATTATTTTACATGTAAATAACTCTGTTTCTTTTTTTTGCAAATAAACTTGTGTGCTTTTGTTACAAGTTCATTAACAAACTACCACAGTAAATACATTTCAAAAATAAAGCCTTTTTTTAATCACACATAGGACATGCGTGTCTCTGGCTGGCCAGCATTTACTGTTGGCCCCTGATTGCCCTTCAGAAGGTGGTGTGACATGTGTGTCGGGTGTTACGTCAAGAACACATCCGAACTGACCACTGCTAACCCGAATCAAAGGCTCATTACCCACTATGGACAGGACCAACATACATAATATACAACATCCCCTCCAAAGACTGTGACAAACATTATATTGGACAGACAGGAAGAAAATTAGCCACAACAGTACATGAACATCAACTAGCAACAAAAAGACACGACCAATACTCACTCATCTCCATTCACATGGATAAGGAAAACCACCAGAGTTTGATGAGGACAACACCAGGATCCTGGGACAGGCCAAGCAGAGACAAGCAAGGGAATTCTTAGAGGCCTGGCTCTCCACTAAGAAGTCCATCAACAAACACATAGAGCTAGAACCAATATATACTCCACTGTGAAGGAAAACCTGAAGGGAGGTAACCCAGCTCAACGGACACCAGAGTTTAAATAACTGGCGTGAAAACACAACAGTGCTTCATCAGAGGCTGCACTGATGATGTTACCCAGCAGGGTAATGAAATGTCTGCAGAACAACGAACCAGCTTGGTGAGCCAACCAACCACAATACACATGCATAATTCTTTAAAAGTGGCAGATATGTTGAGACGGTTGTTTAAAAGGGTAATTATGGTATTTGCCTTTAGAAGCAGAGGTGCAGAATACAGAAGCAATGAAGTTATACTAAACTTTTGTAAAACATTCATAAGGCACCAGTTGGAGTACTCTGGCTAATTTAGGGTATTACACTTTAGGAACGATGTTAAGGCCTTAAAGAGGACACAAAGATGGCTTGGTAGAATGGTACCAAGGGTAAAGAACAGGGTTAAAAGATGAGAGGAAGTGACTTGTAATGCCCAGGACAGCAGGAATTCTAAGGTATTTAGGTACATATATCAAAATCATGAAATATGGTATTGGAGTAAATAAGGATAAACTGTTTCCAGTGGCTGAAGTTTTGGGAACTAGACAGTATAGATTTAAGGCAACTGATGAAAGAACCAGAGATAGTCGGAACTGCCGATGCTGGAGAATCTGAGATAACAAGGCGTGAACCTGGATGAACGCAGCAGGCCAAGCAGCATCAGAGGAGCATGAAAGCTGACGTTTCGGGTCTGGACCCTTCTTCAGAAAGAACCACTTGCGATATTAGTGGGAAAAAAAGACTTTTTAATGCTCTGGAAGTTTTACATGGAAGGGTGATGGAAGTACATTGAATAATAAATTGAATAATAAATAACTAAAGAACTGCATAAATGCATTATTTGAAATGTTTGTGAGGCTATTGGGAAAGAGGAGAGTGGAGTTCATGGATAGTTCTTTCAAAAAGTTAGCATAAGCATAACGGGTCAAATGGAATCCTTGGGTACTGTAACAGACTATGAATCTACAACAGCAGATGTCACTGCAAATAGATATTCATCTTGGTTACACATTTCAACTGAATCCGACAAAAGCAAATTTGGTTAGGTAAATACATGCAGACATTTTCATAGTTTAATAAAATATTCTGAAGAAATAAAGTGACTACAATTTTATAGTCATCTGATTTATCTTTAGGTTGCTAAACTAACATCATTTTGACATTGGTAAAAATATGTAGAAAATAAGAAACAATATATTTCACAACAACAAACTCTGACCATGACTTGTAAGTTTTATGTTTAATTTTAGTGTATAAATTAATACCACTGCATTTTATGCCCTAATTTAGAAGGTTTTGCTAGATTTTTTTTGTTAGCTGTAATTTTTCACAATAAAGTGCTGTGAGTCCATATCATATTATTCAATGTGACAGGTCTGAAATTCCACCTGGGACTTAGTGAGCGCCTGAAGCAATGCCATACTAATGTACAAATGTAGCTGGATAATTGCAAGTATATGTACAGTGTCTAACAATTAACAAGAATACTCAAATCTCTTTCAGGTTATTTGGTAAGTCACGTCAGGTAATGTGTTTAATTATGTCCCTTTGCTGAAATGGCTTTTATCATGCAATGGTGTAAGATCACCTCTACCTTCAGTGGAAATGATACAATTACTGAAGCTGTCACAAATCAATATTCCTGAAGCAAGATATTGCTTCTTTTCTGAAATTATACAAAACCCTAACAACATACAAAATCTGCTTTCCTCTCCTATCGTTCCTTTGTGACTCCTAAAATTACTCCCTAAAGCAAACATTGACCACAATTTAAAATAGATGTGTAGTTAATATAGTGCACCGTTCCTCTTTAAAAATGGATTAATTGAAACTTTGCATGATTGATACAAAACATACACTGAAGAGATGTGCAATCAAAGCAAGCACCGGGACAGAAACTAATTCAGTTAGAAACTGTTGCTTTACATTCTCATAGTAATGTTCTTTAGAGCATGGAGCTTGAAGAATGGTATTTCCATTGGTTAAACTGATTAATAAGATGGTAAACATGAACTGCTGTAATTAACAATGAATAGGTTGGCATTTCCAAAGACTGTAACGGGGGAAATTAAAATTTTGTAATAGAATGCAGTGTGTTTAAACCCCAAAATTGTACACCTAAATTAAAATTACAGTTAGAATAATGGATTGTTATGGAAAAATAATAAAATTCATTAATCAAGAGGTTTGGATGATCTCACAATGCATGAAATTGCCACTCAGTCGGATTTACTTGGCACTTGAACTGAGAAATGGAACAGCAGCTGTATTTTTATCACTTTCTACCATTCATTATTTGTTCTCTTGCCAAGACTCTCCCTTCACTTTCTCTCATGAAGGCATTCATTTCTGGATAGGGTGCAATAGATAGTACAGTCCTCTGAAGATTAATTTTGGTTTGACAGAGAAGACTTTGTGACCTTACATTGGGAATTCATGTTAGCTTGGAATCTAACAATAATTATTGTACAGAATGTGTAAAGAGGTGATACTTTGAATACAATCAATCTTCTTTGAAATGTTACTTTGAGAGTTACATAAAAAGCAAAATATGAAGGAGAATGATTTAAATGGTTTCAATACTAGTGAGAGAGTCATAAACCATGTGTTTTAAATTCAGCCAGCAAAACTGTCAGAACTGTACTTCCATCAAGTTCTACCAACAAAGTCAGCCCTATATTGAATAATTGGTTAGAGTACATCAAGGAAGGGATACTTAGCTAACTGGGGACCAAGAAAATTTGAAGTCACATGTAATGAATTCTTTGCAAATTAACTTGCTTTTTATTAAATGTGTGATCCTTAGTGAAAAAAAAAACTTTTCCTAACTTAAGTCTGTTGTCTTGTACCAATTTGTATCCTGTGGCATTTAAGAAATGTAAGCTTTCCTTGTGAGATTGTTGTGGTTTAGGTTTAGTGGAGGACTGATAATTATTGAAGATGTTGATGTACTTGCAGCTCATCTGCAGGGAATTAGTGACAATGCAAAGGGCCTCTTGATAACAAAAATGTAGCTCTTTGGAATCCTCAAGAAAAACCATTAAAAAAATTTGGCTGCTGCAAATATACGTTAGCTAAATTTGCCAATTAGCTTACTTTCTTGGCAAACTAAGTGTATCAAGAGGTTAGCCCATGTCAAAAGGATAGGTCACACTAAGTGATGTAGAAAAATATAGCAGATGGAGAATGAAATGGGAATGTGAAGTTTTCGAAGGCAGATGACAAAAATAGCATACTAAAATTTTAAATGGAAAGATATTACAGAACTCTGAAAAGCAGAGGGATCTGGGTACCCAGATGCATGAATGCAGGTTCAGCAAGTGATTAGGAAGGCGAACCGAATGTTGGGGTTTATTGCAAGGGGAATGGACTATAAGACTAGGAAAGTTTTACCGTAGCTGTATAGAACCTCGTAACACTATACCTGCAGTCCTAGAACGAAAAGATATAACTGCATTAGAAGTAGTTCAGTAAAAGCTCATCCAACTCAATCAGAAGTTACAGAGATTATTTTAATAAGAAATTTGAATAGGTTGGGCCATATCCAATGCAGTTTAGAAGAATAAGCAGTGATTGTTTTGAAAGAGAGTCACAGAAACATAGAGTTATATAGCATGGAAAAAGACCCTTCAGTCCAACTTGTCTGTGCTGATCATATATCCAAAACTGATCGAGTCCCATTTGCCAGTATTTGGCCCATATTCTCTAAATTTTTATTCATTCCAGATGCCTTTTAAAATGTTGTAATTGTACCTGCCACCTCTGGCAGCTCGTTCCATACATGGACCATGCTCTGCATGAAACTATTCTTAAGTATATGGAAATTTCTTCCCCAGCAAGTACTATAGTGGAGGCTGGGTCACTGAATTTATTCAAGGCATAGATAGTTTTGATCGATCATGTCGATCATAAAGCAAAATGAAGTTGAAGTTAAAAGATCGTTTTTAAATCTTTCCTCTCTCACCTTAAACCTATGCTCTCTAGCTTTGGATTCCCCTACCCTCGGAACAAGACCTTGCCTATTCACCCTATCTATGTTCCTTGTGATTTTATAAACCTCTATAAGGTCAACCCTCAGCCTCCGATGCTCCAGGGAAAACAACCCCAGTCTCTCCCTGTCAAACCTTCCAATCCTGGCAACAATCTTGTAAATCTTTTCCGAACCCTTTCAAGTTTAACACCATCTTTCCTATAGCAGTGAGACTAGAACTGAACACCGTATTCTAGAAGTGACCTCACCAATGTCCTGTACAACCACAACATGACATCCCAGCTCCTTTACTCAATGCACTGATCGTTGAAGGCAAGCATGGCAAACACTTCTTCATCACCCTGTCCACCTGTGTCTCCACTTTCAAGGAGCTATGCACCTGCATCGCTAGGTCTCTTTGTTCGGCATCCTCAGGGGACTTTACAGGATAGATGCCAAAAGGCTGTTTCCATCGGGAAATTAGAACTAATGTCTCAGAGGGTTCTTAAGTATATGGAAATTTCTTCCCCAGCAAGTACTGTAGTGGAGGCTGGGTCACTGAATTTATTCAAGGCATAGGTAGTTTTGATCAACATGGTGTTAACGGTTATAGAAGTCACAAAGCAAAATGAAGTTGAAGTTACAACCATTTCATGTATGATCCTGAATAGTAGAGTAAGTTCAAATGGCCAAATGACTTACTCCCCTGTTCCAAATTCCTACATTCCTATGTGGATTTGCTGTGAAAAGATAGAAAATGCTGAAAAGAAAAAGTTGTCACAATGCACAATAAATAGATTAAATATTTGCACAGCAGGCCAAATTTGTCTCTTTGCCAAATCCTCCAGTGTATGGGGAAGAATTAAGTAACTGATGATGAGTAAAACAGGGTATTTACCTCTTAAATATCTGGAACATCACGATGGTTGGTGCTGTCCTAGGTGCTCTAAAGCAGCTCATCTAAGATACACAATGAAACTTTGAATTTAAGTTTATAAATCCTATATAATGCTATCTCTGTGGTTTCAGCAGAGTAGAGGCATGTTGCTTATATCCCTGCTCTGACAATTCAGCTAATTATGGCCAATGTTATGTAGATTTTGGAGCCAATAAGGACTCTGCCAAAGTCTGCCCCAACTTGGACAAACGTGGCCTTGGAAGTAAAAGGCAACACTGCCTAAGATAGGGGAGGGGAGCAAAGAAGAGAAGTGGAATGCTTTGAGAAAAGTCTTTGCTTTCATGTTCCACATTATCCTTCGTCCCTCACAAGGCTCACCTACACATTCCCTTTTTGTAAGCCAAGAGATGGAGAGCACTTTGTTGCACTTCGGTGAGGTGCCTAGTCATGTCCTGCCCCCTTCAAACTAGTTATGTGCATACAGCATTAAATTGTGCTTTGAGTATGTGAAGCACTGCTCAGAGCCAATGCCCATGTGATCAAATACCACATCTTGTACTCCACTGTGAATGACTGGTTGGATTCTTCCAACCTTTCTTCAGTTTTGTGCAATGTCTCTGGAAGTGCTTACAGAACTGCACACATTTTCTGGTGCTGCTCCA
>JAHRHZ010000248.1:68401514-68427099 GCA_024137785.1 Ginglymostoma cirratum
CGGGCCTAAACCCTTCATCAGAAATCATGAAGGGTTTAGGCCCGAAACGTCAAGTTTTCCTGCTCCTATGATGCTGCTTGACCTGCTGTGTTCATCCAGCCCCATGCTTGTTATCTCTAGAGAAACAGAGTTAATGTTTTGAGTCCAATATGATTCTTCTCCAGAACTCCTTAAGAAGAGTCCTATCAGAGTTGAAGCATGAACTCTGCTTCTCTCGCTACAGATACTGCCAGACCTGCTGAGATTCTTCAGCACTTCTGTCTTTTTCCTAGAATAGGTTTTGTCCTCTTATATAAAAAAAGGGACATACTTGAATTAAATACAATGAAGTGAAGGTTAACCAGATTGGTGCCTCGCGCAAGAGGGCTATATTATGAGATGCTAAATAAATTAGGTACGTAATCTTTGGAGTTTAGAAGAATGTCAAGTGATCCTACTAAAGCACAAAGATCCCGAAGGGATTTGGCAGCATTGACACGGAAATTAGTTCCCCTAGCAGGGGTTTAATACATACATAATTTCAGGCTAAGGGGGCAATCATTTAGGAATGGAATGAGGACAAATGTCTTCACTTTAGGGTTTGTGAAATTTTAGAATTTTCTATCCCACAGGGCTGTAGATGCCTCTCCATTGAATTGAGAGATATTTGGTCTTTCAGGGAATCAAGGCAAGGATATAAAAAGTGTACAGAAAGTAAATATTAACTCAAAGACCAGACACAATTGCATTGAATAGCAGCTAGACTCGATTGGCCATCTGATCTACATCAATGCTATTTCTTGTTGGCTTATGTTCTGAACCATATCTTGATAGTACTGATTTATTTTTATTCATTCATGGGGTTATTTTCCCTGGAACTTCAGAGACTGAGGAGTAACCTTACAGAGGTTTACTAGATCATGAGAAGCATCGATAGGGTAAACAGACAAGGTCTTTTCCCTAGGGTGGGGGAATACAAAATTATAGGGTACTGGTTTAAGGCGAGTGGGGACAGATTTAAAAGGGACCTAAAGGGAAACTTTTTCACGCAGAAAGTGGTGCGTGTATGGAATGAGCTGCCACAGAAAGTGATGGAGGCTGGTGCAATTACAACATTTAAGAAGCATCTGGGTGAGTATATGAATAGTAAGAGTTTAGAGAGACGTGGGACAAATGCTGGCAAATGGAACTAGACTTATTTGGGATATCTAGTTGCATGGATGAGTGGGTTTGTTTCTGTGCTGTATATCTCTATGACTTTAAGACATGGAATGTGTGCATTGTGGACTAGGCCAGCATTTGTTGCCTATCTTTAAATGCCATACAGAAGGTGGTGCTGATCTTCCTCATTAAACTACTGCAATTCTTGGGGTATACGTACCCACAGTGTTATCAGGAAATGTGTTCCAGGATTTTGACCCAGTACAATGGAGGAATAGCAACATACTTCCGGGTCAGGGCAGAATGAGATTTGGAGCAGAACTTGTAGGTGCCTTTTTCCCCCTCATATCTGCTTCTTTATCCTTCTAAGTATTTAACATCACAGATTTGAAAGGTACTGCTGGAGGAGCCTTGCTGAGTCACATACAAATGGTACACACTACTGAGTGTCAGTGGTGGAGGGAGTGTATGTTTTATGGACATGGTGCTAATCAAACAGACTGCTTTGACTTGGATAGTATCAAGCTTCTTGAGTTGTTAGACCTATACTCATCTGAGCAAGCAGGGAGGATCTCATCACAATCCTGACTTCGACCTTGTAGATGGTGGACAGGCTTTGATGAGTCAAGAGGTGAGCTATTTGCCTCTAGATTCCTAGGCTCTGTTCATGTAACCAAAGTATTTATTTGACTAGTCAGTTCAGTTTTCTGGTCAATAAAACTCTCAGGATGTTGATAATAGGGAATTCCAAGATGATAATGCCATTAGATGTCAACAATTGATTGCCTCTTGTTGGAGATGGCCATTGCCTAGCACTTGAATGGAGTGAATGTTACTTGCCATTTGATGCCCAAACGTGACAGTTCTACAGATCTTGATGCATATTGACACAGGCAGGTTCAGTATATGATGAGTTGCGAACGGTGTTTAAAAATGTCTAATCATAGTGAACATGCCTGTCAGCTCAGTACATACCAATACAGCATCTATGCTGTCCTCCAAAGTGAATATAGTATCAGGTCTGAGCTGGTAATGAGGGTATAAGATTGAATGATAATGCTTCTTCTTCATAATTCTGTTGTTCCCTGAGGACCTATCCCCTGCAGTACAGTTGGGCCTGATGAAAGAAGAGATGGAAAACAAGAGGCCTGTAGTTGCACCATTTGCAGCTATCAATCAGTAGTGCTTCTAAGAATGAGGAGCCAGGACAAAATGGATTGAGTAGAATTGACTCACAGTTGGCCTCGAACACAGTCAAATTTGTATTAAATGATTTCCAACACTGCCTCTTCTATCAGGATATGGATTCACAGCTATGCTACTGATTAAATGCTGCTGCCTCTAACTGTACGTGACCTTGTCTTATTAGAGAGAGCAATGTGACATGAATATGGTGCGATGTGTATGCCACAGTTAAATAGATGGTTGTGTGTGCAGGCTGTGAAATGACAGTGCTTGGAGCAGTGCTAATTGTGTAAGGTTGTGGCTAACGAAATGAGGTCTCAGTTAGGGTTCTTCTTACACGGTGTTAATGTGACTACTTCTTAGCCAACTGCTCCAGAGATGTATGAGAACATCACCAAACAGGTTGATGAGAAAACATCTATAAGGTCCAAGCTGCATTTGATGGAAATTTTTGTAAAATGAATTAACAAGCTATGGTGAATACAGCAATGTGAGAGACTAGTGGTGTGGTTGGTAGGCTATGGCATATGAAGATACATTCGCCTTGTACCTTAGGTATCCATTTAAGGTTCTTAGATTTCTTGAGGCACTCTATCCACATCTTCATGGCTAGACATTGTATTGCCTTCTTAGTATTTGTCTTGAGGGCCTACTGGTCTCCTGAGGGTAGATGACTTCTCTCCACATTTGTGTCTTTTCCTACTATGTTCTCAGTGCTCCACCCAAACACCTTTGTCAGGCTAACTGTCCTGTTGTACCATTTTCCAACGTTCTTCTGTCTTCCATGTCTCTTTCATCATTTCAAGCTTCAGCTGCAGCGAGAATTCATCTCAACATTCAGGGGTGCAGGCTGTTTTTTAAGGAGCTTGAATTGGGACAGTTGCTGAGGTGTGCAGCCACTCAACAATGTATTCAGTACTAAGGTACATACCACAATCACTAAATTAACAGGAAGAATGAGTTTTTGCATTGTATGCATTACTTTGAATGGGCGTGTGTTAATGCCAATCACAATCCCATGCCTGATCCTAATGTCTAACAAGTTTTGGCCCCAAACAGGAGGCAATGGCCTAGTGGTATTATCCCTAGACTGTTAATCCAGAGACCCAGGTAATGTTCTGGGGACATGGGTTTGAATTCCGCCACAGCAGATGGTGGAATTTGAATCCAATAAAAATCTGGAATTAAGAGTCTAATGATGACCATGAAACCATTGTCAATTCTCAGAAAATCCATCCGGTTCGCTAATATCCTTCAGAGAAGGAAACTGCCATCCTCACCTGGTCTGACCTACATGTGACTCCACACCCAGAGCAATGTGATTGACTCTCAACTGCCCTCTGGTCAATTAAAGATGGGAAAAAGTGCTGGCATATCCAGCAATGCCCATATTCCATGAATGAGTTTTTAAAAATTCGCATCACTTAATATCATAGTTCTAAGACATAAAGTCAGATCCTCCTGATTGTTTTGATTATTGTTAGATTGTTGAAATTATGAAAGTCCTTATGATTTATGTAGTAGAGACTTTACTATCGAGTAACAGGTAACGTATATAGTAGGAGACAAGCCAATATATATATAACATATGCAATCAAAGTAGTCAATTTCATTTCTCCATCCATACTTTACTGCTTGAAATGCCTTGTGTGTTCAAAAAAGAAGTAAGCGTACTGATATAAAACTAGGCATAACTTACTTCTTCTTTTTCCTACGTCACCTTTGGATGTTGCAGCTTCATTTAAAAGAACCATTCCCATGGTAATAGCAGCATCTGAAGTTGTTGTCAAGGAAACAGCAGCATTGTGCAGAATTCCTTATAGTTCGCTTCCAAAATATATCAGATGTTTCTCCTTTTTAAAAAATACTTTCAGTAAAAATGCTCGTACTTTATTTCAGTAAATACTTGATTCAGCTCCCAGCTGGTTTAAATTCCCTAGGTAACTATTAATTCTAAAATGAATAGTTCAGGGTGGGGGAAACATAAATCAGCTGAAATCAGTAACACAGTGACTCTAAATATTAACCCTAAGAAATATTAACAATTCAACATGAAAATTCATACATACTAGGCATGCGTATTTAGTAAATTTTCTTTAAAGCAGCATACAAATCAATTTTGAAATTATTTGTTGAATCATTTTACATTCTGTTATTATCACTCAAACAATAAACACAATATCGGGGTCAGTACAATGTTGACTGGGAAAATTTGAGGCCTTTCTTGACATAGGGAGCAACTTGCTGCACACTTCATGTGCTTGCAGAATGATGAGGTGAGTTTTTTGGTAGGCAGTGGTGAGTTGCCAGTTAAGGGGTATTCTAGTTTGTTCGACACCTCATTAAGGTCACAGTTCACCTCGACTTTCATTCTTATCAAACATGCCGAACAGGCCAAACATTGAGAAATCTCAACATGAACGTTAGAGTGGACACCTGTCAACTTCAACTTATTGCTGGCTGCGGGCACCCTCATGTTACTGATCACGAAACACCATTTCTCGGCATGATTCATGGGCACCAGCCGCATGTACTTCTCAATCACAGACATTCGTATCTGACATTTGCCAACTTGCCAACTCCTCACAAGCATGATGGCACCTGACTGATTAATTTGCATGATTCTCAGGAAGCATTTACCTACATTACAGACATAAAGGCAACTAGCATTGAAAGGCTGCGGTAATGACACTTTATGCACACAGACAAGTACCCAGTTCATGTATTGGGCCAGGCTTACATCTTAAGACTGCTCGCTTGCTTTGTTAGCACTTGTTCGTTTGGTGTCCAGCTTCATATATGCAGCAGTCCTGTCATGCATTGCCTTGTTTATTAGTGCAGTCACACAACCAGGCAGCATATCTCGCTGATCAGCAGTCTTCGGTGAAGAGGTGTCTATCTTTCCGTACGGCAGTGTGCTGTGCGAATCTCACACCTGCACCTCTGTCAGCAGCCTATGCAGTGAGCACACTGCACGTGTAGCAAGCAAGTAGCCATGTCTCAAAGTCTTAGCGGAACAGTAGCTGTCAGTCAGAGAATTCCAGCACTGTAATCAAAGGCAGGCAGCCTCTGGTACCAATGCAGGGGATTGAACACCATCAGGTGTTCTTGGTCAGGGGAACCTTGTTTCTACAGTCCCAGGAGTGGGTTACAATCAGTCCTGCTGGGTCCATAACGACTAGTCTGAGGGGTCGATGGGGGGGAAGGGGGTTGTAATTCTAATGTGATCGTGGAGAAGTACAGCCATCAGTCCAGAGTCTGGGCACTTCTCTTCTTGGGCTGTCTGGTTACGTTGCTCAAGGGGGTGAACCACAGTCAGTCCACTGGGTCCATCCACATAAATTGAGTAGAAAGGGGGATTGAGATGGGGTTGGGGGGTGGGGGGTGGGAGTGCTGCTACCATGGGAAGGAGACTTGTTTAGTTATTCTTTGGAAATGGGGACTGTAGGAAGGGGGAAGGGAAGATGTCAATTGTGAAGCAAGCAGCAGTATTTGTAAGGAGGCAGACGTGGTAAAGCATGGATGGGAAAGAGGGGTCATGCAGGCAGGGATTTGTCCATGATCAGGAGCACCCTGGCTTCAAGGAGAAAATACTTTATGGCCGTACCCACATAGTCACTTCATATGCCAGGGCTGGGTGGCAAACATGGACACATGCAGGTTCAATGTATACAGGTTTGGTGAGGACCCACAGAGGTGCAATGCTGATACGAGTCATGAGAAAGGTTACTAGAAAGCGCATTTGGATATTCTAGTCTTCATCAACTGATAGAAGCGCAAACTTGGAGTTACTAGGCAAAGAGCACTCACCGTTGCTTTCTGTCATGCTGGAAATCAAAAGCACGTATTTGGAATGAAAATGGTTATGACTGCTCCCAGAGTGGGTGGGGTAAATGTATCAACTTGTCAGTGACAGGGCTCCAGGATACACCAATGTGAGGCCTTTTAAAGGAAAATAACATTACACACAGAACCACGCACTCAAAGCATGGGGATGTGGCTTCTGGCTTAGCCAGTCATTTCTCCACAGAGGTGGACATTGCAGTAGTAACTGCAAGACAAAACAAAGGGAAGGCTTTTGCAGCCCGTAGTAAGAAATGGTGTACAATGAATGACACTGACAGTGAGGTTACACTATTGTGTACCTGATAGGCAGAGGGATCTGGGTATACAGGTACACAGGTCACTGAAATTGGCAATGCAGTCGGAGAAGGTAGTCAACAAGGCATATGGCATGCTTGCCTTCATCAGCTGGGACACTGAGTTTAAAATTTGGCAGGTAATGTTGCAGCTTTATGGCACCTTAGTTAGGCTGCATTTGGAATATTGTGTTCAATTTTGGTCACGACACTACCAGAAGGATGTGGTGGCTTTGGAGAGAGCACATAAAAGATTTACTAGGATGTTGCCTGGTATAGAGAGCATTAGTTATGAAGAGTGGTTGGAGAAACTTAGGTTGTTCTCACAGAAATGACGGAGGTTGAGGGGTGACCTAATAGAGGTCTACAAGATTATGAAGGGTAAGGACAGACTGGACAGTCAGAAGCTTTTTCCCAGGATAGAAGTGTCAGTTACCAGGGGCCATGGGTTTAAGATGTGAGGGGCAAGATTTAAAGGTGATGTACGAGGCAAAGTTTGAACACATAGGGTGGTGAGTGCCTGAAACTCTCTGCTGGGGGAGGTAGTGGAAGCAGATACGATAGTGGCTTTTAAAGAGCATCTTGACAAATACACGAATAGGATGGGAATATAGGGATATGGTCTCCAGAAGGGTCGGGGTTTTTAGTTGTGACGGGCAGCACATTGGTGCAGGCTTGGGGGTGCTGAAAGGCCTGTTCCTGTACTGTAATCTTTTTTGTTCTTTGTTACTGCGAGAGTTGTAATGAAATGAAGAATGGTACCTATTTGGTTGGTGGGTGATGGGTGTATTGGCATCACCACTGCAGTGCTCCAAATATTCTGTGACAAATAGGATTCTCTCCTCACAGGGGAGCTGAATATTGGGCACACATCCACCTATTTCTGTCCTATTGTTGCTGTGTTTTCCTGTAATGAAGGAAAGGAAAATGGAAGTCAGAGGCACAGCCATTAATGCTAGTGCAGGTAGGCACTAATAGGTAAGGTGTTTGATGAAATGAGTTGGCAGCACAGACACCATACAGGTTTAATAGTGTGGGAGGCTGGGGTGGGTGAGAATGAATGAGTCAGGATGTTGCAGGTAATAGTGAGAGTGGGACAGCATGAGCCTTGGTGGAAGACGGGTGCAGTAGCATAGATAGAATGAGTGTGAGGTTGTATAGAGAAGTGTGGCATTTACCTTGACAGAACAGAGAAGGTCAGTGATCTTTTTGCAGCACTGCTGGCCATTCCTCCACATCCTGGAGATGGCATTGACCTGGGTGATGACCTCAGATAATAAGTTGTTCTAGGAATGGTGCATAGTGAGATAGAGATGGAATCAGACATGAGGGACACCACAGGGGAGGGGCATACCATCACTAAGTTGAGTTTGGTAAGATACAGTGACAAATCTCGTTGTGCCTTGCTGTGAGAAGCTCTGCAAAGATGCAATGCAACTTGTATTTAGTCAAAAGAATAGAAGATTCAATAAGGTATTTTATTTATTCTTCATTTCAAAGTAAGTTTTGATAACATTAGGTCTTAATATTAAATCTTATTTAACCTTGTTTTCAATTCTTTCCTTCACTTCCACTGTAATTTTCACACGGAGTACAAATTGCAACAGAATAGGTTGCAGTTCTAGGTTGCAATATTTTCACATAGTTTTCACATGGAGTACAAATTGCAATAAAATACGTTGAAGGGTACGGCTTGAACAGACAAATGAGCCATGAAGCATTTGTAACAAACTGAGTATTGAAATACTGTCACAGCTTTAAAAAATATACATTTCAGAGCAAGACTCAGATTTTATCATTGGGTGTTTCTTTGCATTATTTTAGCCATTTAATTGTACCAAAATGTACCTTCCAGGACAATGAATAGCAGCTGCTCTACATTTCTGACGACATGTGAGGCAAATAAAATACTTAGATCAGGCTAATTCAGTGACTGCTGCCATTTGCATCTTCTGAAAATATTTCTATTGTTATAGATCTTAAGAAAAAGACCTAAATTGTTTACTGCTCGCTATTTTAAGAGGAAATTCAAGAAACATAGAAAACTAGGGAATATATTCCAATATTTATCATTCAGTAGTAGTTTATAGCAGAATTCATTATTTAAAACTCCGAGTAGCTCATCAGATGCAATGCAACTTCATCTTACCAAAAAATTAAGGTCCAGAATCCTACAAAAAAGTAAAAATAAGAGAAGTGCTGTGCCATTATATTCCAAGGAAAAGCATGTCTAATTGATTTACCGTTTGTTTTGCTGAAATATTTTTGTGTGATTTTCTTCAGTTATTTGCATAGATTTTAAGTTTTGACTGTCAAAGCACCACTTAACTCAGTATTATAACTGCCTGAAGCAAATATAACCAAGAACAAGTATTTCATGTATTTACACTAAATCAAATGGATGCAAATTTACACACAGCATTTTAGATTCTGCAGAACTCAGTTATTCTTTCTGGTGGTTTCCGTGTCTACTTTATTCATCTTCTTAATTCTTTCAAGGCGAACACTATATTTTCCAAACAGAAGCAAAATACAGCTAACGCTGAAAATCTCAAATTAAAACACAAAATGTTCAGCAAATCGAGCAGGATCTGGGAACGGAGAATAGAGTTAATGTTCTAGATCGATGATTTGCTATTAAAAATAATTTTTTTATAACTTTGAATCAATTTAGAGTAAACTGCATTAAAAAGAGAAAAAAAAAACTTCTAGAATTATTCTTTCACTTTGATGGATCCATGCTTTGATTTACAAAACTTTATGAACAGGATAAAAAAATCTTATGGTCAGAACATTGAATAAAGGAGATGGAATGTCATGCTGCTGCTGTACGTGACATCAGTGAGGCCACTTTTGGAATACTGTGCACAATTCTGGTCACCCTTCTATAGGAAGGATGTTGTGAAACCTGAGAGGATGCAGGAAAAAATTTACAGGGATGGATGTTGCCAGGACTGGATAGTTTGAGTTACAGGGAGAGGTTGAATAGGCTGGGGCATTTTTCCCTGGAGTGTCGGGGGCTGAGGGGTGAGATTTATAGAATTCATGAGAGTCATGGATAGGGTGATGAGCCAAGGTCTTTTTCCTTGGGTTGGGGAGTCCAAAACCAGAAGGCATCGGTTCAAGGTGAGAGGAGGAAGATTTAAAAAGAACCTGACAGGTAACTTTTTCATGCAGAGAGTGATGTATGCATGAATGAGCTATCAGAGGAAGTGATGGTACAATTACAATATTTAAAAGGCAACTGAATAGGTATATGAATAGAAAAGGTTTAGTGGGATATGGGCCAAATGCTGGCAAATGAGACTAGGTCAGATTGGGATGTCTCGTCGGCGGAGATAAGTTGGATGGAAGGATTTTGTTTCTGTACTCTATATCTCTATGAAGGAGTACATTCACCTCTGTCCTCTGGCCCAAATAATACCAATTTTCTCCTCTTTTTTGAAACAGATTGTAATTAACTCAAAATAGCTGTTTAGTAGTACAGAACTTGATTTTGTTGAAGAAAGGCACATTTTGTGGAAGCTTCTTACCTTACACTCTTCAAGGCAATTTGCAAGAATAACAATTCAAGGGTAAAAGCAACATTTTTATTGCATGAGAGGAGAGTGCTGATTGCATGGAAGGGAGCCCTGGTAGAGGCACCATAATGGAGAATGCACAAATTAATGCTGACAGAGAGTTAAAACTCAGGGTTTGTTTAAAATTCATATGACACAGTACTCATTTGTGAGATAAGCCGAATGTCTTTTTGGCTTGACAATAGCACAGTGTTAGTGGCAAATACTACTTGTATTGCTACTGTATACGTACAATGTGAAACAGCTAGCTTTACCTGCTGCTCAAATGGTTGAGATTACTTACTGTTCCAGAGCAATCTAAGGTAGATCCGGCTCTTTTTAGGATCCAGAATGACTGCCTTAGGGCTAGTCCTAAGTTTCATACCTTGAGAAATGATCTGACCAGGACAGCCATTATCATGTAGGGTATGTTTACAACCACATTTTAGTATTCAGACTACAGGCTGAACAAATGGCTTGGGCCTAATTTACAAGGTTGTTGGTGAGGCTAATCTTACAGTGTGTGGAACTTTAGGTCTCCCAAAATATATATGTTGACCAGTGAAGGTAGGTTTGTTGTAACATTAAGTAGAGAAATCCCTAATCAATTTCTCAAGTAGGACATGAAGGAAAGGGATTTCATTTGGATGTTCCATTGTGTACATTCCTGGTTTAAAATATGGCTGCTAACTGTCAATCATCATTATTTGGAGCATTCCCTATGGTATCACTTCTACTAAGGTCACTTGCCAACCAAACAAAACACTCAGAGATAATAGGTACTGCAGATGCTGGAGAATCCGAGTTAACACCTTTCATCAGAAAGGGTCTAGGCCCGAAACGTCAAGCTTTCCTGCTCCTATGATGCTGCTTGGCCTGCTGTGTTCATCCAGCTCCACATCTTGTTATCTCAAACAAAACACTCAATATTTTGTGAGTTTTATCCTGATGAGAATTATTCTCGTGAGTTCAAATGAGAAGCTTTGAATAAATGTGTCTTTTTCAATATTTTTGATAAAAGTTGACAATATTCTTAGAAAAGAATATTGCCAAAGTTTGTTATTGACAAAATCAGTTTACAAGTCAGTGTGAATAGAGAAAAGAAGCAAGACTGAGAAAATTCCAGCCTTAAGACTCATCTCACTTCAATACAAAACTTTGAAGTTGTTCTTCTCCCTCAGTATTCTCTAGGTTTATAATCTATAGGTTTTTAAAAGCCTAATTTCTACTTAGACTATCCCCTGTTGCTTTCAACCATGTATTTTTTAATATCTTATGATTCTTGACTATTCGCCTCATACTCTTATTGAACAAAAATAAATTATACAACCTGGTAGAATTCAGTTTCCACCAGTAAATATTCATTTCTATGCACAAAGTAGTGCAGAGTAATGTAGTTGTTTAAAATATGTGTGATTTGCGTTATATTTGTTAAAGACAGTCAAACTTCACAGTATTGACATTTCAGAAGCCATTTAAATTAAAAACTATTACTTCTCTATAATTTCTTAGCTAGGAATAGATTTATGATAAAAATGCATCTTAGTATTAGGTTTGTAATTTATGTAGAGTATAAAAGCTTCAGAAATGCAGATTTTTTTTATTCATTCACACAATGATTGTATGGCTGACCAGACAGCATTTATTGCCTATCCCTAATTGCCCAGAGGGCAGTTTTAGAGTCAGTCACACTGCTGTGGGTCTGGAGTCACACGTAGGTCAAACCAGGTAAGGATGGCAGTTTCCTTCCCTAAAGAACATTAGTGAACCAGATGGGTTTTTACGACAATTGACAATGGTTTCATGGTCATCATTAGATTCTTAATTCCAGATATTTTATTGAATTCAAATTCCACCATCTGCCCCAGTGGGATTCGAACCTGGGTCCCCAGAATACTGTCTGGGTCTCTGGATTAATAGTCCAGCAATAATACCACTAGGCCACTGCCTCAATGAATGTGATCCTTATTGCTATACTCAATTTTTTTAAAAAAAATCATGAAAGCAGTGGCAGGATCAGGCAGAGTTAGCATGGCTTTATGAAGGTGAAATCATGCTTGGCAAACCTGTTGGAATTCAATGTAGATACAACAAGCAGAGTTGACAAGGAGGAGCCAGTTGATGTGGTATATTTGGACTTTCAGACAGCGTTTGACAAAGTCCCATATAAGAGATTATTGTGTCAGATTAAAGTGCATGGGATTGGAGGAAGTGTACTGCGATGGATAAAAAAAACTGGTTGGCAGAGAAGAAACAATGAGTAGGAATTAATGGGCCCTTTTCAAATTGGCAGACAGTAACTAGTGGAGTGCCACAGGGATCGGTGCTGGGACCCCAGCTATGCACAATATAAACTAATGATTTAGATGAAGGTACAAAGTGTAACATCTCAAAGTTTGCAGATGATACCAAGTTGGGTGGGAGGGTGAACCGTGACGAGGTTGCAGAGATCCTTCAGCATTATCTAGACAGGTTAGATGAGTGGTCAAGTCAATGACAGATGCAGCATAATTTGGATAAATGTGAAATTATTCACCTTTGGAAGCAAGAACACAAAGGCAGGTTACTACATGAATGGTTGTAAATTGGGAGAGGGGAGTGTGCAGCGGGACCTGGGTGTCCTTGTGCACCACTTGCTAAAGGTAAGCATGCAGGTACAGCAGGCAGTAAAGAAGGCAAATGGTATGTTGACCTTCATTGCGAGAAGTTTCGAGTACAGGAACAGGGATGTGTTGTTGCAGTTATACAGGGCCTTAGTCAGGCCACCCTAGAATATTATGTGCAGTTTTCGCCTCCTTTTCTGAGAGTGCAGCGAAGGTTTACCAGGCTGATTCGGGGATGGTAGGATTGACGTACGAGGAGAGATTGACCAGGTTAGGATTGTTTTCACTGATGTTCAAACGAATGATGGGGGAATCTCATAAAGACTTATCAAATTCTAACACGAACGCACAGGATAGATGCAGGGAGGATGTTCCCTAAATTGGGTGTCCAGAAACAGGGGTCACAGTATGAGAATTCGGGGTAGACGATTTAGGATGGGGAGAAGGAGACATTTTGTCACCCAAACAGTGAGTGTGCCTGTGGAATTTATTACCATAAGAAATAGTTGATGCCAAAAAATGAATGTATTCAAGCGCTGGATAGATATAGCACTTGGCGTGAATGGGATGAAAGGGTATGGGGAGAAAGCAGGATTAGGATAGTGAGTTGGGCAATCAGCCATGATCGTGATGAATAGGGGAGCAGGCTCGTCGGGCCAAATGGCCTTCTCCTGCTCCTATCTTCTTTGTTTCCATTTTTCTATGAATAATCATTTTGTTAATAAAATGCATTTTGATGCAAAGTGGTCAGTGGAAATTTATTCTGCCGCTTTTGTCCATATAGTAAACATGAAATTTGCAAAGTGAAGAATCTTTGCTCCAGTTTCAGTTGTTCTGCACCAATCAATAATGTTATGTTTGTACTATGGATTAATGGAACACAACGTTCATGTATGTCTGAACAGAAACATATGAGATGCTGCTTTAAGCTTTATATAGTAAAATGTAATGCTTTATTTTCCTTTGCTAAATAAATGATTTGCCTGAATTATAGCGAACAACTTTGAATTAAGTTAAGCAAACATAATGTGCACAAGTAACTTCCTCAAATTGTAGTAAAAATGGCTTTGCAATATCTAAAATTATAATTACTTCATTTGTTTTGACCCGATGGATGATCATTTCGGAAGGTTTTATTCTCTATTGTAAAAATTCAGTTATTCTTTCAATAAGTAAGAGTTTCACTAGTTTGATCAATACACATGTACACATAACAAAGGTGAAAAAGGCCTTCTTTCTGAAGACAGAACATAGAATATTTTGTCAAAAGCACATATAATTCATAGAATTTTCACCATGAAGAGGACAGTAATGTACTTAAGACAGTGGCATGGAAAACAAACTCAAGAGTTGCTTTTCCTTTCATCACTGAAAGCAGCAAAGTCAGAGCAGAATCACAAATAGCCATTTTCTTGCAGCTGCAGTGAGCTAAGTGTTCCTTTCAGATGTTCTTGGCAAGGAGATAAATCTCAGTCCCCCTGGCCCACACAATCCCATACCCACCCCCACCGCCACCGCCTCAACAGCTTCTGCTGTCTCCATGATGTGTTTCATGCTCAGTGCAAATGGGATTCCACAACATTAATTATCAAAAACAGTAGAACCACTTGTACTATAATAAAATAAACCTATTAGAACACATTAGTCCGAAGCTCATCCATGGCTACAAGTGATTAAGTCAGTTTGCAGCTGATCCTTTATAAATTATGCAGATCTCTGTCTGAATTTACTGATCTCAGCCAAGGTAGTGGTGGCAATGCTATAATTTACCTCAGTATCACAAATTAGATAAAACGGCATATGTTGGATTAAGCCAAACTTTGTTCGCTTGTGAATCCCTGCAAAATAAAATAGTCCACTGACACAAAGAATGACAGTTTAGTGAAGTAGCCAGGTATTCTCAGCAAGGAACAAATGGCTTTATGACAAATATTTGCATTTATATAACATTCTTCACATCAGAAAGATGTCGACAGTACTTTACAGATTTGAGATTGAAATGCACACTAAGCAGCGGCAAAACAAATCAAAGGGGTGTGAAGTGGTGCATTAAAGGATAAATTGAAAATAAAAGTTTTCATTTTGCTTTCAAAACTGAAATGGCCCACTTCTCCCTCATCAAACTTTAAAAAACACTGCTCTGACACTTGTCATTTTATTTCTTAACCCCACTTTGCTCTGATCTATCCTGCTCCAATGAAGCTCAACATAAGCTTGAGAAGCACCATCTCACTGTTCAATTTGGCATTATACAGGCTCTGGAATCAACACTAAACTCAACAGTTATTTTTGAGAATTTTATGGGATGTGAGCATTGTTGGTAAGACCAGCATTTGGTGCCCTTTCCTAACTGCCTTAAAGTTGAGTGGTTTGGTATGCCTTTTCAGAGGACAGTTAGAAGTCAATCACATTGCTGTGGGACTCGATCCAGCATAGGCCAGATTTGGTATGGACAACAGATTTCCTTCTCTAAAGAACACTTGTGGATCAGATTTTTTAAACAAATAATAATTGATGGTATCTGCCACGATCACCACCACTGAAGTGGGCATTAGACTCCAGATTCATTATTTGATTTCAAATTCCATTAGCTGCCATTTTGAAATTTGAACCCATCTCCACAGAAGATTAGCCTGAATCTTTAGATTACTAGTCCAGTTGTAATACCACTATGTCACCATATCCACCAGAACTTAATCATTGTTCTCTTTTTTTTATGGAGTGAAGGAAAGGAAATATTATTGCCAGTGTAAAGTGGCTTGCATAGAAGCATGCAGCAGGTGGTGTTTTGAAGCTTGTTCTTCTAGGTGGAAGAAGTCATAGGGCTGGAAGGTGCTGTCAAAGGAGTCTTGGTGTTTACTGCACTGCTCCATATGTATGGGACACATGAGTTTTGTTGGTGGATGGAGTGAATGTTGAAGACTAGGGTGCCAACCAAGTAGCTTGCTTTATTCTGGATGGTGTCAAGATTCTTGAGTGTTGTTGGAACTCTAGGCAAGTGAACCATAGTCCATCAAATTTATGATTTTAACTTGCTGATCGTGGACAGGTATTGCGGAGGAAGGAGGCAAGTTATTCCTAGTCCGTATTGGTCAATGTAAGATTCCACTTTACGAATATTGTAACGACACATCTATCTGTTTCATCAACATTTTTCTGGGAAAGAAATCTACCATCATTACTTAGATTGGCCTACATGTAATTCCAGATATACAGAAACAGGTTGAATGTGAACTGCTCTCTGTAATGGCCTCACCAGTTACTCAATTCTAAAACAAGAAATTCTAAAGCAAAAAATGCTGGCCTTACATGTGGCACTCACATCCCATAACAAAATAAAGATAACAGTTGTAACTTCTGCATATTTAATACCAGTTTGCAGGATAAGGTGGCCGTGATAAACCACAAAAGAAGAAAGATTGTTAGAACCTGGGATTTTTTCCCTTATTTTTCCACACTCAAAAGATATTTAAGAGTTTCTCCATAAGTTGCAGACAGAGAGGAGAGGGCATGAATGGGAGGAGAGCTCAACAACTTTATGTACCTTCATATCGGTGCATTTTCCTGAACTAATTCACCAGGAGCTGGGGAATGTGGATTGGGAGCAGCTGTTTGAGGGTAAATCCACATTTGATATGAGGGAGGCTTTTAAAGAGAGGTTGATTAGAGTGCGGGACAGACATGTCCCTGTGAAAATGAGGGATAGAAAGGGCAAGATTAGGGAACCATGGATGACAGGTGAAATTATGAGGCTAGCAAAGAGGAAAAAGGAGGCATATATGAAGTCTAGGCGACTGAAAACAGACAAAGCTTTGGAAGAATATTGGGAAAGTGGGACCAATCTGAAACGAGGAATTAAGAGGGCTAAAAGGGGTCATGAAATATCTTTAGCAAACAGGGTTAAGGAAAATCCCAAAGCCTTTTATTCATATATAAGGAGCAAGAGGGTAACTAGAGAAAGGGTTGGCCCACTCAAGGACAAAGGAGGGAAGTTATGCAAGGAGTCAGAGAAAATGAGTGAGATTCTTAATGAGTACTTTGCGTCAGTATTCACTGAGGAGAGGGACATGATGGATGCTGAGGTTAGGGATAGATGTTTGATTACTCTAGGTTAAGTCAGCATAAGGAGGGGGGATGTGTTGGGTATTCTAAAACGTATTAGGGTGGACAAGTCCCCCGGTTTGGATGGGATCGATCCCAGGTTACTGAGGGAAGTGAGAGAGGAAATAGCTGAGGCCTTAACAGATATCTTTGCAGCATCCTTGAGCACGGATGAGGTCCTGGAGGACTGGAGAATTGCTAGTGTCGTCCCCTTGTTTAAGAAGGGTAGCAAGGATAATCCAGGTAATTATAGACCGGTGAACCTGATGTCAGTTGTGGATAAGCTGCTGGAGAAGATACTGAGGGATAGGATCTATTTACCTTCGGAAGAAAATGGGCTTATTAGTGATAGGCAGCATGGTTTTGTGCAGGGAAGGTCATGTCTTACCAACTTGATAGAATTCTTTGAGGAAGTTGATAGATGAGGGAAGGGCTATAGATGTCATATTATTGGACTTCAGTAAGGCATTTGATCAGGTTCCCCATGGTAGGCTGATGGAGAAAGTGAAGTTGCATGGGGTCCAGGGTGTACTAGCTAGATGGATAGAGAACTGGCTGGGCAACAGGAGACAGTGAGTTGGAGTGGAAGGGAATTTCTCAAAATGGTGAACTGTGACCAGTGGGGTTCCACAGGGATCCGTGTTGGGACCACTGTTGTTTGTGATATACATAAATGATCTGGAGGAAGGTATAGATAGTCTGATTAGCAAGCTTGCAGATGACACTAAGATTGGTAGAGTAGCAGATAGTGAAGGGGACTGTCAGAGAATGCAGCAGAATATTGATAGATTGGAGAGTTGGGCAGAGAAATGGCAGATGGAGTTCAATCCAGGCAAATGTGAGCTGATGCATTTTGGAAGATCCAATTCAAGAGCGAACTATATAGTAAATGGAAAAGCCCTGGGGAAAACTGATACACAGAGAGATCTGGGTGTTCAGGTCCATTGTACCCTGAAGGTGGCAATGCAGGTCGATAGAGTGGTCAAGAAGGCATACAGCATGCTTTCATTCATCGGATGGGGTATTGAGTACAAGGGTTGTCAGGTCATGTTACAGTTGTATAGGACTTTGGTTCGACCACATTTGGAATACTGCGTACAGTTCTGGTCGCCACATTACCAAAAGGATGTAGATGCTTTGGTGCAGAGGAGGTTCACCAGGATGTTGCCTGGTATGGAGGGTGCTAGCTATGAAGACAGGTTGAGTACATTAGGATTATTTACGTTAGAAAGATGGAGGTTGAGGGGGACCTGATTGAGGTCTACAAAATCATGAGAGGTATAGACAGGGTGGATAGCAAGCAGCTTTTTCACCAGAGTGGGGGACTCAATTCCTAGGGGTCACGATTTCAAGGTGAGAGGGAAGGAGTTTAAGGGAGATATGCGCTGAAAGTTCTTTACGCAGAGGGTGGTGAGTGCCTGGAATGCACTGCCAGCGGAGGTGGTAGAGGCGGGCATGATAGCATCATTTAAGATGTATATAGACAGATACATGAATGGGCAGGGAGCAGAGGGCCACAGATCCTTGGAAAATAGGTGACAAGTTTAGATAGAGGATCTGGATCGGTGCAGGCTTGGAGGGCCAAAGGGCCTGTTGCTGTGCTGTAATTTTCTTTGTTCTTTCTTTGTTCTGATTTTTGTTGCACACGAGCTCACTAAAATGTTGACATAACAGTAACACAGCATACAATGACTCTGCATTTTATTAACAAATTTTAGTACCAGTAGATCTTGAAACATAAGGAAAGGCATTCACAGAAATTTCTTTTATGTAGAATTGTTCCAAACAAGGATCACGATCCAGTGTTGAATGAGATGACGCTGCATATGTTGACACATTATTCTACTTACATGAGTTCCTGCTTTGTGATATCGCAGGTTTAGAGAACATCAATAGGAGGAACACTGAGTGACAGATGGGAAGGAATGGATATAGCAGTTGAACCTGAATCAGTTGGTTCCTTGGCCTTCCTGATATCCCTCCGACACAGGACCTATATGCTTACATGTAGAAGTTCATTGGTTCATAGAAATATCTCTCCTAAACTTTGGAAAATATTCATAGCACATTACAGATCAGTTAGCCTAACTTCGGTTGTGGAGAAAATGCTAGAGGGTACTATAAAAGATGTGATAATAGAACATTTGGAAAGCATTAATAGAATCGAACAAAACCAGAACAGATTTATGAAAGGAAAATCACACTTAACAAATTTACTGGAGTTACTTGAGGATATAACTAGTAGGATAGATAATTGCAAATTAGTACATGTGGTGTATTTGGATTTTCACAGGTTTTTGATAAGATCCCTGGCTATTCTCAATATATATGTGACCTGGACAGTACATTTCCATTTGCTAATGACACAAAATTGGGTGGGATTGAGTTGGGAAGATGTAAGAAGGCTTCAGGGAGTGTAAACAAGTTGAGTGAGTGGGCAAAAACACTTGGCAGATACAAAACAACACGGTAAATGTGAAGTTTACACTTCGGGAAGAAAAACAGAAAGGGAGTCTATCATTTAAGTGATGATACATTGAGAAAGGTGTATGTAGAAATGGGTCTGGGTGTCCTTGTATACCAATGAAAGTAGGTAGGCAGGTGCAGCAAGCAATCAGGAAGGCAAATAGATGGTTGGCTTTCATTATAAGAGGATATGAGTTCAGAAGTAGGAATGTCCAACTGCAGTTCTACTTCTGTTGGTGAGAATACACCTGGAGTATTTCACACAGGTTTGATCTCCCTACCTAAGAAAGAATTTACTTGCCATAGAGGGAATACAACTAATATTGGGAATGGCAGGATTATTGTAAGAGGAGAGATCATTATGATAGGATCTGTGTCCACTAGAGTTCAGAAGGATGAGAGGGGATCTGATTGGAAGTATAAAATTATAATGGGGGGGTGGGGACTAGATGCAGGGAAGATGTTTTCTCTGGTTGGGAAATCTCAAACCTGGATTTACAGTTTCAGGATAGGACTTAGGACATTTAGGACTTCGATGAGGAAAAGTTTCCTCATTCAACTGGCAGAAAACCTATGAAATTCTCTACCATAGAAGGCCATGGACGCCAAGTTACTGAAAACATTCAAGAAACAGATTGACAGTTGTTTAGATTTCAAAGGTATATGGGATTGAGAAAGAAGTTCAACCATGATCATATTGAATGATGGAGCAGACTAAAAGAGCCAAAGGCGTACTCTTTGCCCTATTATTCTATTGTATAAACTTTACACAATGTAAAATGTTAGGGATGGTCATTTAGAGTACAGTTGCACAGAACTGCACCTCAAGGGCAAGCGTGTGGCATCTCTAAAACTACGTACATAAAAACCACAAGAGGGAATGTTTAGTAAACCCTGGCATATCAAGTCTTCTGAACATTCTAACAGGGGTTGGTGAGGCTTTGGGAGCCAACCTAGAGAAGAAAGAAATGGGGGAACCTCTGAATTTGCAATTGTCCAACAGGTGTGAGGTTCATTCTGCAGTATGGATCAGCAAACTCACAATAACACCATTGTACAGAAAGCCTTTAAACAGAGGGAACAATCGAAAGAGTCCAGAAGGTAGTGTTGCTTGCCTGCTGTCATGGTTTCAAGTGTGTTTGGGGCTGGGTAGGAATTATAGTGGAAGATGGAAGATCCAGTTGTATTGTCCCACGAGGGTAACAATAACAGATAGGACTAGGAAAGAAGTTTTGCTTAGACAGTATGGACAGCTAGAGAGTAAATTTCAAAGCAGAACCACAAAGGAACTGACCTCTGGATTATCACCTGACCAATAAGCAAATTGGCATAATATAAATAAAATAAGAGTCAAATGTTTGGTTCAATTTTTAATTCATGGAGCATTAGAATCATTACTGGGGAAAGTGGGAACTGTAACTTCTGACTGGTCTTCATCTGAACCAAGGTGTCAACACTGTTCTGGTGAGCTGGATAATTAAAGCAGTAGGGAGGCTTCACTTAGCTGATACTAGGAAAGGAGGGACTGTCTTATGTACAGAGGTTGAAAAGATTGGGCCTGTCTCATTGGAAGCTACCTTAGATGTTTAGAGGACTTGACAGTGTAGACGTGGAAAGGTTGTTTCCACTTGTGTGAGAGTCTAGTGCCAGAGGGCATAATCTCAGAATAAAGAGTCGTACATTTAGAACAAAGGAGGAGGAATATCTTCTCTCAGAGGGGAGTCAATTTGTGGAATTCTTCATCGCAGAGTGCTGTTAAAGCTGGGTCATTAAGTATATCCAAGGCTAATCAGCCATGATCTTACTAAATAGTGGAGCAGTCTTAGTGGGCTACTGTGTCTTATGGTTACGGATAACAGGGAAAGGGTACTGTGACAACTTTTGGAACTAAGATTGACACATCCTTGGTACGTGACAGCCTGCATCATAAGAAGCTACTAAGACAGCAGAAGTAATAGTTATCCAAAATTGTTTGAATAATTGGAAACATCCCATTAGATTGGAAAATACCAACTGGAACTTCCCTGTTCAAGAAAAAGACAAAGAAAGGAAGCAGTAAACGATAGGCCAGACAGCCTAACATCTATCACAGGCGAATACTGGAATTTAATATGAAGAAGGTTATAGACAGGGTAGGAGATCGCCTAGTCGTATTATCACTAGACAATTAATCGAGAAACTCAGCAAATGTTCTGAAGACCTGGGCTTGAATCCCGCCACAGCAGATGATGGGATTTGAATTCAAAAAAAATCTGGTATTAAGAATCTACTGATGACCATGGAACCATAGTTGATTGTCAGAAAAAAATACATCTCGTTCACTAATGTCTATTAGGGAAGGAAATCTGCCATTGTCATTTGATCTGGCCTACATGTGACTCCAGATGCACAGCAATGTGGATGATTCTCAACTGCCCTCTGAAATGGCCTAGCAAGCCATTCAGTAGTAGCAATTGCTACAAAGTCTCAAAGAAATGAAACCAGACGAATCACCTGGTATCGACCAAAGCACTGGAAAAGACAATGTCAGTAACAGCCCTGTCGACCCTGCAAAATCCTCCTCATTAACATCTGGGAGATAGTTTCAAAATTGGGAGAGCTGTCTTACACACTAGTCAAGCAACAGCCTGACATAGTCATACTCATGGAATCATACCTTACAATGTCCCAAAATACCACCATCACCATTCCTGGACATGTCCTGTTTCACCAGAAGGACAGACCCAGCAGAGATGGCAGCACAGTAGTATACAGTCGGGAGGGAATTGATTCCAGAACCCATGAAGTCTCATGGCTTCAGTTTTAATATGGACAAGAAAATCTCCTGCTGAGTACCACGTACTATCTTCCCTCAGCTGACGAATCGGTACTCCTCCATGTTGAACAACACTCAGAGGAAGTACTGAGGATGGCAAGGGCGCAAAATGTACTCTGGGTGGGGGATTTCAATGTCCACCACCAAGAGTGGCACGGCAACAGTACTACACATCGAGCTGGTCGAGTTCTAAAGGGCATAGCAGCTAGACTGGGTCTGCAGCAGGTGGTGAGGGAACCAACAAGAGGGAAAACATAATTGACTTCATCCTTACTAATCTGCCAGCTGTAGACGCATCTGTCCATGACAGTATCAGTAAGAGTGAGCACTGCATAGTCCTTGTGGAGTTGAAGACCCACCTTCACATAGAGAACAACCACCATCATGTTATGTGGCATTATCACCGTGCTAAATGAGATAAACTTCAAACAGATCCAGTACCTCAAGACTGGGCATCCCTCAGGCGCTGCGAGCCATCAACAGGAGCAGAAATGCACTCCAGCACGATCCATAACCTCATAGCCCAGCATATCCCCCACTCAACCATTACCATCAAGCTCGGGGATCTACCCTGGTTCAACGGAGCGTGCAGGAGGGCATGCCAGGAGCAGCACCAGGCATGCCTAAAGATTAGGTGTCAATCTGGTGAAGACACCAAACAGGGCTACTTGCATGCCAAATAGCATATGCCACAAATGACAGATAGAGCTAAGTGATCCCACAATCAATGGATCAGATCTAAGCTCTGCAGTCCTGCCACATCCAGTCATGAATGGTAGTGGACAATTAAATAACTCACCGGAGGCTCCACAAATATCCCCATCCCCAATATTTCAGCCAGAAGTGCCGAGTGGATGATCAATCTCGGTCTCCTCCAGTGGTCCCCAGCATTACAGTTACCAGTCTTCAACCAATTCAACTTACTATGTGGTATGAACAAACGGTTGGAGACACTGGATACTGAAATGGCTAAGGGCCCTGACAATATTCCGGCAACAGTACTGGAGACTGTGCTCCAGAATGTGCTGCTCCCTTAGCCAAGCTGTTCCAGTACAGTTACAACACTGACATCTACCCAACAATGTGGAAAACTGCCCAAGTACGGCCTATACATAAAAAGCGGGCAAATTGCCACCCCATCTGTCAACTCTTGATCATCAGTAAAATGGTGGAAGGTGTCATCAACAGTGTTATCAAGCAGCAGCGGCTCAGCGGTGCCCAATTTGGGTTCTGCCAGGGCCACTCAGCTCCTGACCTCATTATAGCCTTGGTTCAAACATGGACAAAAGAGCTGAATTCTAGAGGTGAGGTGAGAGTGACAGCCCTTGACAAGATGCACTGCGAGAAATTCACCAGATATCCTCAGGCAGCACCTTCCAAACCCACAACCACTTCCATCTAGAAAGACAAGGCCAGCAGATATATGGGAACACCACAACCTTCAAGTTCCCCTTTAAGCCACTCATCATCCAGACTTGGAAATGTATTGCCGTTTCTTCACTGTTGCTGGGTCAAAATCCTGGAATTCTCTCCCTAATGGTATTGTGGATCAACCCAAACAGACTGACTGCAGCAGTTTAAGTAGGTAGCTCACAAGGGCAACTAGGAACGGACAATAAATACCAGCCAGCCAGCAATGCCCACATCCCAAAATTAATATAAACAAAGAAGGACACAGAATATTTTTAATCTGATCTGGCAGAGCTGGCATGGCTTTTTCAAAGGGAAATCATGTATCACTACTTGATCAGATTTCTCTGATGAAGTAAAAACCACATAGGTAAAGGGGAAGCTACAGATGCAGTGTACTTGGATGACAAAAAGCATTCAATAACACATGAAATACGAATAACAACATGAGTAGCCCATCAAGCCTGCTCCTTCATTTAAGAGGGTCACAGCTGATTCGATTGTAATCTCAGATCCACATGCTTACCTGCCCCTGACAACCTTTTACCTCTTGCTTACCAAGAATCTATCCACTATGTTTTAAAAATATTCAAAGATGCTGCTTCCATTAAATTTTCAGGAAGAGTTCCAAAGACTTATGACCTTCTGAGAGGAAATAATTTGCCTTGTTTTAAATTGGTGACTCCTTATTTTTAATCAGTGACCACTAGTTTTGGCTTTCCCATAATGGGAAACATCCTCTCCATATCGACCCTGTCACTTTGCCTCAGGATATTACATGTTTCAATTAAATCTTACTGTCTAAACTTCAGTGGACACAAACCTAACCTGTTCACTAGTCCTCATAAGAAAACTTGTCCATTCCAGGTATTTGTCTGGCAAACCCTCTCTAAACGTTTTTGTAATGCATTGACATCATTCCTTAAATAAGTTGACCAATATTGTACACTGTATTCCAGCTATGGTCTCAATATTGTGGTATATACATGAAGGAAAACCTTCCTACTTAATAGCATTCTAAACCTCTCATAATAAATGATAACATTTCATTAACTTTTCGAATTACTTGCAATACCTGCAAACTAGCTATTTGTGATTCATGTACTAGTGCACTTAAGTTCCTGTACTTTTGAGCTCTACAATATTTCCTCATTTATATATGCTTTTTTTTTTTGCTTCCTGCCAAAATGGACAACTTCATATTTCCCCACATTGTCCTCTATTTGCCACATCTCCATTCACTTAACCTATCTATATGTTTTTGGAGACTCTTTAAATCATACAGTCAGAGACGTACCGCATGGAAACAGACCCTTTGGTCCAACTCGTCCATGCCTACCAGATATTCTAAACTGATCCAGTCCTATTTGCCAGCATTTGGCCCATATTTCCCTAAACCCTTCCAATTCATGTACCCATCCAGATGTTGTTTTAAATGCTGTAATTGTACCAGCCTCCATAACTTCCTCTGGCAGCTCATTTCCATACATGCACTGCCCTCTGCATGAAAAAGTTGCCTCTGACATCCCTTTGATATCTTTCCCCTCTCACCGTAAACCTATGCCCTCTAGTTTTGTACACCTCTACCCTAGGATAAAGACCTAGGCTATTCATCCTATTCATGCCCCTTAGGATTTTATCAACCTCTATAAGGGCACCCCGCAGCCTCCGGCGCTCCAGGGAAAACAGCCCCAGCCTATTCAGCCTCACTCTGTAGCTCAAACCCTCCAACCCTGGCAACACCCTTGTAAATCTTTTCTGAATCCTTTCAAGTTTTACAACATCCTTCCTGCAGGAGGGAGACTAGAATTGCATGAAGTATTCCAAAAGTGGCCTAACCAATGTCCCATACAGCTGCAACATGACTTCCCAACTCCGATACTCAATGTGGTGACCAATAAAGGGAAGTGAACCAAATGCCTTCTTCACTACCCTCTCTATCTGTGACTGAATCTTCAAGGAATTGTGAACTTGCACCCCTAGGTCTCTTTGTTCGGCAACACTGCTTAAAACCCTATTGTTAGGTGGAAAAATCCTCTTCATAACTTACTTTCGCACCTATATATGTGTCATCATAAGATCTGACGATTGCACTTTCTTTCCTCCAAGTCAATTATAAAAATTGTAAATAATTGAGATTCGAGCACTGATTACTGTGGCACCCCA
>JAHRHZ010000248.1:68427499-68438643 GCA_024137785.1 Ginglymostoma cirratum
GAAGAAGGGTCTCAGCCCGAAACGTCAGCCTTCCTGCTCCTCTGATGCTGCTTGGCCTGCTGTGTTCATCCAGCTTTACACTTTGTTATCTTCTATCCTCACCAGTATGTTATTCACTGCACCAGAAATTTATTTTCTGGAATAGCCTTTGAATTGGCATTTTATCATAATGCCTTCTGTAAGTTCACTAGCTACCCTACATTCTCGTCAAATGTTACTTTTGACAGAACTCTAACAGGTTGTTTAAACATGATTTCCCCTAGAGAACACCACACTGACTGTGGCTGATTACCTTAAGTGGCCTCTTTTTGCCACTTTAATAATATTTTCTAACATTTTCTTTTAGAGAGATAACGTTAACTGGCCCATAATTTCTCCTTTTTTCGGTCTTCCTCCATTTTTAATAGACAAGTTACATTTTGCTATCATCCAATCCAAAGGGTCCAGAAACAAAAATTTGGAGTTTTGAAAAACTTAAACCAACGCGCTAAATTTTTCAAGAGGCAAATTGCCTCTAGAGTGACAACTGATGCAAATACCTGTTCAATTCATCCACCATCTTTTTCATTTTACATTACTAAATGCTCGCTTTGTTAACTCTTTCCTTACACATCTATTTATTGAAGCTCTCACCATCTGTTTTTATACTTCTGGCTAGTTCTCTCTCACTGATTTTTTTCCCTCCTTACTGATATTTTGGTTGTTCGTTGTTTTTTTAAAAGGCATTCGGTAGAATCATCTCATCTATAACCTGTGTTTACACAATTATATGTATTTTCTGTAAATTTGATACTATCTTTAATCTTTCTCATTAATCATTGATGGTGGGTCCATACCATTTTTTTCTTATGTATTCAGTTTGTACCTATTCTGTGTATCCTGAAATATTCTAAAATTCCTTATTTATCTGTTGCTCTAGCTCCATTGTCCTGTCCTTTAGCATAATTTGCCAACTTACTTTATCTAGCTTTGCTTTCATGCAATCATAACTGCTCTTAGTTTGTTTGTTTTTTTTTACAAAGGTCTCTGAACCATTCTCTCTCCATTACACAGATGTAAAATTCAATCACATTATGGTCACTGCTAACCGCGGAATATTCGCTATGAGATCATTATTTGATCATATATTGTTTCACAATACCAGATGTAATAGAGCTTGTTTTCTGGTTGGTTCCAGAAGATGGTTCCAGAAATGACTTCACTTGATGAAGAAGCAGTGCTCTGAAAGCTTGTGATTTTTAAATAAACCTGTTGACTTCTGACAATATTCAGAAACAACATACTTTTACAAAACAGAGAATTGCAGATGATGGAGATCTTAAACAGGTACAGAAATTGCATCTGTAAGGAGGAAGCAAAGTTAACATTTCAAGTCCAGTGACTCTTCCTCAAAACAACATACTTTTGCCAGGTTTCTTTCATAAACTCAAAAATAACTTGCTCATCATAAACAGAATTTGTTCTTTAAACAAGTAGAACAACTGGTTAACAATTAAGCTATATTATGCAATTAAACGAGATCCCCTTAAACCTAAACAAACACATTCACACAACAAACAGGAAAATATAGTTGTACAAAGAAGGCATGGTGCTTTTTTTTTAAAGAAAACAAAAGCAAAGTGGAGATGGGATATGTTTCAGGCCAAGGCTATGAACTCAAAGGTTAAAACGACTTCCCTCAGTAACCTACTTTCTATTCAAGGAGATTGAAATGTTGACAGCCATAGAGTGATGTAAAATCTTCCAATCAGATTCAGTTCAGACCTAAAGTCAGTTAGGCTTAGGCTTTTGAAAAGAAGTTACAGTTCAGCTTTCAGGGTTTTTGAGCTAATCAGAGATACAGATATTTGGAACCTTTCTCAGTCTAAAAATAGTTCACTGATAGGTTCATCTTGTCAGTTGTAAGATTTCTTCTTACTGTTTTAAAGACAGTCTTGCAAATGGCATGCTTTGGAAATATTCAATTTTCAAGATAAATTTTCAAGAGAAAAATAAAGTGAATATTTAATATATCAGTTGCTGAAAAATGTCATATTAGTTATTAACATAAATGACTGAAAATACAACCACCTGGAGTTGGATTTTCTTTAGATTCCAAACAATGTCACTTCTGTTATACATTTGTTAAAAAATTGACATTCCATCAGTTTGCTTAACTTTTCTTGTCAATAACGGTAGCATTTCACTCAAAATATAGTCAAATCTAGTTGAGCTCAGGACCAACTGATTTATGTCTCAATGCTGAGCCAAAAGGCAAGAAACCTGAATGTATAAAATGACAGAACAAGTGTGTTCAGACTGTAAATGGGCTTCCACTGGAACAGAAGACAATGGCTCAATATGAATTTAGTGTAAACTGAGGTGTACTTTCTGTATTAGGTCACATAGAATCTGCTGCATGTATTGTCCAAGTTTAGCAGAGGTTAAAATTATTTAACAATAAACATTAATTTAGAATATCATCTATCATTCACGATAGATGTTCGTCTTATTTTTGTCAAATTGACTAAACCGTTTTCTAGTCCTGTTTATATATGCATTTCAAAGTTTATCATTTTTAATATAATTTCTCTGCAAAATACACATGCTTCATAGTTACCTTGTCACTTCATGACAGATATTTCAAAGGATACTGAGGAGAAGTATTATGTGGGACTCCGCAACAAATTGAGCTTGGCTGCTCCCATGGATATAACTCTGCAGAAATAATGAATTCAAATATCATAAAAATGAGATAAAATTTTCTATGAAAATCAATAACAAAGCTTGTATCTACTTTGATTCTTCTAAAATATAATTTATATCTTTGAACTTAAATAGTTTACATCGTGGATATGGATCATCTAAATATGTGTTAATATAAATGACCAAATTTTCATGGGAATGTTTTCAATGCAATTAATTCGGAATTAATTGGGATCTATGATTCCTACAGCATTATGCACTCTTGCGGTAGAGACGGAGGTTCAAATTCTCAATTTGACATCATTTGGGCCCTGTTTATCCAAACATGGAAGAGTTCAGTGGTTCCAGCATGGATTGATGTATCAGTAATCACAGGAGAAAGCAATGATTCACCAAAGCACCTTCTGTCAAATGTGATGAAGCAACATTTATGGCAATTGTGCGCAGTTTTGTCATTGAAAAGGGAAATACTTATCTTATGCTTAACAGAAAGTGGAAAACATTAATTAGAACACAACCACAGATTAAAATGGCTAGAACATTTATAGGTGTGAAATAATAGCTTTTAAAAATATGTAGAATAAATTTTCATTGAAACAAAATTAAATTAAATACACATTCAAGCAAATAAAACTTATAACAGAATAATGAGTTTAGTTCTTAAAGAAATTATTTTATTTACAAACTCTCCTACTGACATTTGGAAAAAAATTTCTCCACAATAAGGGCCAGACTATCCCATTGGTACTGGGAGTTGGGAGATGCACTAATCCATGATTCATGCTTGAGTAGAATATGGTAGGAGGCAGGATTTTCACAGTGCCAGGGTCTTGATTACTTCGAGACAGGTGAGTCTCCCAATCAGAAGCCAGGTTGGGGGAGCAAGATGCAGGTAGGACAACAAGGAAGTGGAAAATACGCTGATCCAAATTGGCAGCCATTGGTGTGAATGCAGCTTATGAATGTTTTTTTTATTAAAAAGGAGCATCATCGTCAAAGAAAATTGGGAACCAGGACACAGGATTGGTCAAGTAGGCATTGTCATTAAAATCTCATTGCTGCTTAGTAGATTTTTTAAAATTTTTGTCAAATTTTCACTGTTGGGTTCCTTCAAGCCTGAAATGGTCTACTGTGCATTAGGATTATGGACAGACTAGGTAGGCTGCGGTTGTTTTCCTTATGGCAGAGAAGGCTGAGAGGGTATTTGATTGGGGTGTACAAAATTCTGAGGGGCATTACCAAGGTAGGTAGAGAGAAATATTTCATCTTAGTAGATGGGTCAATAAATAGACAGCACAGTTTTAAAGTAAGGAACAGGAGGTTTAGAAGGGATTTGAGGAAAGCATTTTTCACTCAAAGGGCTATGGGTATCTGGAACTCACTGCCTTAAAGGGTAGTAGAGGCAGGAACACTTGAGCCATTGAAGAAGTATTTAAATGAACATTTGAAAGGTCATGGCATTGAAGGCTATGGGCCAAGTGCTGGAAAATGGTAGTGAAATAGATGAATGTTTGACGAACAACACAGACATGATTGGCCAAAGGCTTCTTCCCATTCTTAAAAATGCTATGGCTCTCACCATGAAAACCACATCACTTGAGCAAACAAATAAAAAGTTAGATATGTAATTTTTCTTAGAACGAACTCCAATGTCCAGAGATTCTTGAAAACAAACAGCAAAGGCAGCAGCTATACAGGTTACTTGCTGGGTCAGACAGCAGTGTAGGCTACTTTCTCCGTTTGAATCACAGCCCATCTGGTCACTGCCCTTTGTCTGCCTTCCTCCTTTTTAAAGTGCTATTGCTTTGATTTTTTTCCCCAAAAGTTCCAAAACAATGTAACAGCTTATAAAACAGTAATTACTACTCCTAGTATTCAAGGACATTAGCTCCAACACTGAAAATACCTCAAAAAAGGAGCAGCTGTTATAGCCAAATCTTTTTCCCATCCTCCATCTTGAATTACCCAGAATCCTAAGTGATGGGGACGGAGAAAAGAGTTGAAGATGTTTTTTACTTGGAGACAAATATGCAGTAGATTCCTCTGGGGTCAATTTAGGACCATAGCTTTTTTAGATATATGTAAATGACCTGCACTTAGCAAAAGAAAATATGATTTCAGATACTAGAAAACTTGGTGATATAGCAAACATTGCTAGTTAGGTCCTAAAAAAAATCTGTTGTTAAGGTATATTTTGTGACATTATCATTAGTTTTAAGTAGCACGCGGTTTGTTTCATAACAACTCTGTAATTGCTAAGAAGTTAGTTTTTTTTAGAAAGTAATCTATTTTAACTTGTACTAAGACATTTGTGATTTAGTGGATATGATTACTGTATAAAAGACTACTGTCATGGACCAGCAAATTCAAATACAGGAAATAGATTGCTTGACAAAGTCACTATCATGCTTGCCTTACTCCATTACTATTGGGTTATCAAGTTGAAGGACTAAATTCCACAGAAATATAAAAGCAAAAAATCTGTAGATGCTGGAAATCTGAAGTAAAAACAGACAATGCTGGAAATGCTCATTCAGACAGTATTTGTGGAAAGAAGGAGAGGTTGGCCACATTGACCCTCGAGTAACAGTCATCATGACACTCTGTTTCACTCCATAAATGCTGTATGACCTGCTCAGAGTTTCCAATATTTTGTGTTTTTATTTTAGACATTTTGGTAGTTCTTACAAGGAATGAGAGTTGGCCACTTAAACAATCAAAGTCTTATTTCATGTGTAGCATATGTCCAGTAGATTCTGATAGTACTTTTGGAAAATTATACATTAAAACTGTGTAATCTCCAAAGCTAACAAAGAACCACTGAAATATTGAAAGAATGACCATCCCAATTAAAAAAAAAACATACCTGATTATAGTTCTTCACACAGATTCAGTGAAAGATACTGACAATGAGAAGTTCTTCCAATCAGGCTGGCACTTCTACAAATTTCTTTGGATTTTCTTTTTAACTGCACAGTAACACCAGTACAGGCTCCCCCAACCACCTATTTGAACCTACCATAAACATTGTGAAGTGGGATTGTTCCTGAATAATTCATCAAATCACTAAAAGATAATGATGGAGTTTGCAACATACAGGATCCATACTGAAAGAATTAAGAAATTAAAAGGGAAATCATGGCTCTTGCTGTGGTTTACAAATTACCAAACACTGAAGGTAGGAAAGGTAGATCGACAGACTCTCAGGGACATGTTCAAATGCATAGGGCAATGATACTCAATTAATTCTTAATAATATGGGACAGTTTTAATTGTCCCAAAATATGTTGTAGCTTAAAGTGGGAAAACATTTAATAATGCAACCAAGATTACAGGTCATGAAAGCAATATTGCCTAATATGCTTCTGTAAATTAAATAATACCATTGGCTGGTAGAGAGTAAGAGAACATTCACAGAATAGTGACCACAAAGTTACTGAAGAGATAAAGGTAGGGTTGTTGGATTGCAAAATGTGAAAATTCATTCAGTGGCCTAAAAAATTATGCGTATCAACAAATCTTGGCAGAAAAATTAACAAACAGGTCAACAGGTCAATCATGGGCGGTACATTACATTTAGAAGTTTGTCAATAAACAGACACTGAAACTAAACTAACACTTAAGGCAACTATACGAAAAAAAACTCGAGAGTTAGGATATGGCCTTCTCATTTGCGCAGTGTTCGGGAACAGGAAGCAGTGACAGTGAGACAGGTAAGGGGAATCAGAGGGTCAGAGTACTGGCCTCTGCAACTGTTTAAGGCTCTCTCAGCCTATTTGCGTAAAAGGAGGTCGGCGGAGTGGGTGAGCAAAATGACTACTGCACTGTGTTACAGGAAGCCATTCAAATGGGGGAGCAACAAGGAATGTGGTAGTAGTGGGTGATAACATTGTGAGGCGGATTAGCACTGTTCTTAACGCCAAAAAGAAAGAGTTCAGATAGCTGTGATGCCTGCTCAGTGCCAGGATTCCAGACATCTGCTCAGGGCTGGAGAGGAACACACAGTAGGAGGGGCAGGATCCAGTGGTTGTGGTCCATGTAGATATTAATGACATAGGTAGAATTAGGAAGGAAGTTCTGCATGGAGATTATGAGGATATAGGCACTAAACTAAAAAGAATCTCGAAGTTATAAACTCTGGATTATTACCTAAACAGCATGCAAATTGGCATAGGGTGCACAAAATTGAGAGTGGGCCTATGACAAGCATCTCAAACTTACAAAAAAAAGGCAATATATCAATATGAAAGCTGAAGTGAACTGGAATGCAAAGCTTGCGGAGAGATACAGACACAGACAGATATAGGCACAGAGACAGACAGTTAAGGGGACATTTCAGAATGTTCAGAATAAGATTATTCCTCTGTAAAGAAACATTCTGAAAGAAGGACTATTTCTGTGGTTGACTAAAGAAGTTAGGGGAAGCATCAAACTTAAAGGAAAAGCATAATTTTGAAAGATGAGAGGCAGGTCAGATGAATGGACAGAATGTAAAGAACAGCACAGAATGACTGTAAGATTAATTGGGAGGAATAAATTAGCATATGACAGGAAGTTTGCAAGAAATGTTAAAAAAAAAGCAAGAATCTCTCCAGATATTTCTAAAGGAAAAGAACAAGTGAGGGTTGGTCTTCTAGAAAGTGAGAATGGGAGTTTTCGTAGATAATAAGGAAATGGTGGTCGAAATGAACAAATAGTTTGCTGCTGTCTTCACTATAGAGGAAACAAAAATCATTCCAGTAATAGCTGTAATACAGGAGATTGAAGGGAGAGAGGAATTTTAGTGAAATTTCAATCATGAGGGAAATGGTGTTAGGCAAAATGATGGAACTGAGAGCTATCAAGAATTTGAGTCCAGATGGACTTCACCCTAAGGTCTTAAAAGAGGTTGCTAATAGGATAGTGTATGTTAATTTTCCAAACTTACTAGATTCAGAACCAAAAGAACTACGGATACTGAAAATCCGAAACAAAAACAGAAATTGCCGGAAAAGTCAGCAGGTCCAGTAGCATCCATGGAGAGAAATCAGAGTTAACGTTTCAGGTCCAGTGACCCTTCTTCAGAACAACTAACTAAGATTCTTTTCTGAAGAACGGTCACTAGATGAGAAACATCAACTCTGATTTTTTTCCACAGATACTGCCAGATCTGCTGGCTTCTTCCAACGATTTCCGTTTCCTTTCACTAGATTCAGGGAAGGTTCCATCAGGATGAAAAGTAGTAAACATAATTAGTCCTATTCAAGAAGGGAGAAGGGCAGATAACAGGAACCTATAGGCCTGCTAGCTTGATTCTGTCATGGGGAAGGTGTTGGAGTTGATCATTAAAGATTACTGAGTACTTAGAAAAAACTAAAGATATGAACATATAAACATATGAAATTGGACACTTGGTCCCTTGAGTTTGTTCCAACATTCTATAAGCTCATGGTTGATCCAATTGTGCTCCAAATTCCATATGGAGGGGTTGGCGGTGCAGAAGACATTGATTGCCCAGTTCAGGATTCATGGTGGAGGTGGCGGAATGAAGATGAACTCTTTCAGCTTGATCTTTTTCTTCTTAAAATATTCGAATGGCACTGAATTGTGGTGACAGTTCGAGCTTTTTACTGTATTCTACTGGGTTGTTATTGGTAGAGTACAAGTGACAATAAATCATTCATTCATTCCTTATTCCCCTACTATCAACATTTTGGCAGTTACCATTGACCAGAAACGCAACTGGACTAACCACATGAGATAGCAAGAACTGCAGATGCTGGAGAATCCGAGATAACAAGCTGTGGAGCTGGATGAACACAGCAGGCCAAGCAGCATCATAGGAGCAGGAAAGCTTGACGTTTCGGGCCTAGACCCTTCATCAGAAATGGGGGAGGGGAAGAGGGTTCTGAAATAAATAGGGAGAGAGGGCGAGGCGGATAGAAGATGGATAGAGGAGAGGATAGGTGGAGAGGAGGCAGACAAGTCAAAGAGGCGGGGATGGAGCCAGTAAAGGTGAGTGTAGGTGGGGGGGTAGGGAGGAGATAGGTCTTGAATGTGGATTGTAGTCCATTGGGGATGATCTGGTTCCGTAGGCAGGTACTAAGAAAGGTGATGTGGCTGTAGTACCTGGTTTGCTTCAGGACATGGTCGAGCAGTTTCAAGACCGAAGAGATTATGAGAGAGTTGCAGTGGGACAGAGATTCCCTGAGGTTTGTCCGGAGGGAGGAGGGTAACTTCTTCAGGGTAGGCATCCTTAGAAGAGGCTTTGCAGTGGGGTTAAAATTGTATCAGAGATAATAGGTACTGCAGAATCCGAGATAACAAGGTGTAGAGCTGGATGAACACAGCAGGCCAAGCAGCATCATAGGAGCAGGAAAGCTTGACGTTTCGGGCCTGACATGGTTCCTTCCTTATATTTCTGAATCATTGTCTATATGCTTCTGGTACCAATTCGTAGGCACTCAAAGTAGCCTGTTTTACTTTTTCATATTCTCTTGATACCTCATCTGACAGAGCTGCAAACACCTTACTGGCACTACCTAACAACTTGATCTGAATTAACATTATCCACATGTCCTCTGGCCAGTTCATCTGTTTAGCCACTTTCTGATAGAAAATGAAAAAGGCTTCTACATCTTTCTCAATGAATTTTGGTGACAGTTGGGCAAATTTGTATATATCCGAACCAGGCTATTGGTTATAACGAGTTTGGTCATCATCACTTCTATCTTGTACTTTTACCTCTGTCATTTGAAGTCTTTTTGTGTGAAGTTCCAACTTCATCTTTTCCAACTCAAACATTTTTTTCTCTTTCTTCTCTCTCAGCTAGGAGGCTTCTTTCCCTTTCTTGCTCTTCTGCTTTTAACCACACTTCAAACTCTCTCTTCCTCCTTTCTTTCTCTAACTCCAGTTGTCTCATTTGAAATTTAATTTTTTTCTATCTCCATTGCACTTTACTGTTTCTCTGGTATACCTAAATGTTTGGCTAAGTCCATTATAATTTTAGCTTTCCTCTTATCTCTTTCCTCTATCCCTAGTTAAACCCAAATTTAGTCTGTTTGCTAAGTCTAAAAGTATATCCTTCCTCTGACCTTCTAAACTTTATTGGCAAACATGGGAAGCATCCTCAAACCCTAGAACCTCTTCAGCAATGTTAAGAGCCATTTCTTCCAATTTTGATTTAACCAACCACAAGGAACCGAAATTACACAGATTTTTCACTTTTCAACTAAGTTTTATTTAAAGATCGAGGACACTAATCCCCAAGTCTTTTAAAACCTGCTGGGTCTTTCATACTCCAAATCTGTTCAAATCCATTCAGATCTGTTCAGATCCCATACACGAAATGGCCAGACCCTGGACTCAGGCCTCCAACCTGTTACAAAGGAGAGGACAACCCCCCGCTGATAACCCTAAACCGAAACACCCAGAGAAGCTCGCTTTGCCTCTTAATCTGTCAAAAGAAGTGTGAAAAATGGTATAAGCTTCCTCTTACTCCGTAGTCTGTTACAGAGGGGCGGCCAAATGAAATGAACTTCCTAATACTCACTTTAGAAGCAACAAGTAACAATTTATTTGTCTAACTGTAACAGTGATTAAATTAACAAAACTACTAACAAACCAAACAACTCCCCCCAATTACTAACTATTCCCAAACAGAATAAAATTCTAATAGCATGCTCTTCCAATAAATACAAGTCCCGCTTATATCAAGCAAGGTAATAAGACAAAAATAAATTAAGACTCAGACCCTCAAAACTACAGTTAGGATGCGTCTCCTGGAATGTTCCGTGCCTTTTCCACTATTCTTCAGTCAGGAATTCTTTCTTCGTAAAATCCTTGTGTCAGGAATATTAGTTAAGAGTGCTGTGGTACCTTCTAGATGCAGCTTAATCAGACAGTATAAAGGTTTCTGTGAGAGCCAGAGCTTTACTCCACCGATGATGATTCGCTGTCACACTGATTTTCAAAAACCCTGTTCTTGATGACCTGTCCATTTTCTTATAATAGGATTGGTCCTGGGTTGTCAACACCATCAGATTTAAGTTTAATTGGGTTTTGGTATCTAGGGCCTGGTTAAAAGAAAATGGCTGATATTCAAGCTGGTTGCCTTAATATCAAAACAAGCCTAAGTTACCAACCACATAGTCAATTGATACATATGTTTCAATTTCAGAACTGTCTGGTCATCCGCAGCTGCTTGCAGACTTTTTGTTTTAAATGTCTCCAACCTTAGAAAAGTACATCACCTCTTAAAGGGACCATGCACTCTTCACCCCAACTCCTCCATCATCTTCCAACATCCTGCCTTCTAATTCACAAGCACTCTACCCAACCACGCAACATGACCAATAAAGGGGACTGTACCAAATGCCTTGATAACAAGGTGTGGAGCTGGATGAACGCAGCAGGCCAAGCAGCATCATAGGAGCAGGAAAGCTTGACGTTTCGGGCCTAGACCCTTCTAGGCCCGAAAC
>JAHRHZ010000248.1:68439043-68470772 GCA_024137785.1 Ginglymostoma cirratum
TCATCCAGCTCCACACCTTGTTATCTCGGATTCTCCAGCATCTGCAGTACCTATTATCTCCGTAGCAAATGCTTTTATTACTAATGTCTATCTGTGACTCCACTTTCAAGGAACTATGAACCTGCACCCCAAGATCTCTTTAATCGGCAACACTCCTCAGGACCTTACCATTAAGTGTATAAGTCCTGCCCTGATTTGCCCTACCAAAATACAGCACCTTACAAGTATCTAACTTAAAGTCCATCTGACACTCCTCAGCCCATTTGCCCATCTCATCAAGGTGCTGCTGTACTCTGAGTTACCTTCCTTCACTGTCCAGTACACCACCAATTTTGGTGTCATCTGCAAACATTCTAACCATACTTCCTATATTCACGCCTCCTTGAAACTAGAAACCTCCACAAACATCAATTTTAATCTTTGAGTTTCCCTTTCTCTCTTATTCTGTACCAACATATTTTTAGATTCTTTGAGTTCCCTAAGGTTTAATTTATGAAGTGGTATTAAGTAGTAGTCAAAGTGTAAAAATAAATTGCCAAAATAAGTCTTTGTATTGCAACTGACACATGAGGATTAGATGCTTTATCATTATACCTACTGAGATCAGAATTTTTTTTTTTGCTTTTCATTAAACTCAAAATAAGTTAGCCGTTTTAATTATAGATAATCTCAAATATAACAAATATAACTGTGATCTGGTATTCCATCATTTTTCATTAAACATGGGCAACCTATGCAGTGAAATGTTAATATCTGCAATGCTTCTTTATCATGTCCTTCAGTCTTATGTCTTATATAGTCCGAATACTTATTGTTAAACTTCTGTTCCAATGATATCATGAATACGGACTTCCGAGTACGTTTATTAAGATTCTAAGTCACTTGAAAAATAACATTTTAAAAATTTAGAGGCTACATTTACCAAATATATGCTGTTCATAACTCTACTGTTTCCTCAACAGCAAAATTCGAACCAACTTGTATGGATTATAAGCTTTTCTCACTTTCATGAGTGACATATTCTAAGAAGGAAATTTCTATTTCTTCCATTGCTGAGCATGATCAAGTAATTACAAAGTTGAACAGACATGTACAAATGTCCTTGTTGCTCAGCACTTTAGTAATAACTAGCCAACTAATAGATAATTACTTGCCTAATTGCTGGATATATTAAACGATTCCAAATATATCAGTATCATTACTACTAGCATGTAAATTAGAACAGTCTGTATGTTTTCCTGTCAATTAAAATATTGACATTATTTGTAAATGTTACTTGTTAAAAAACTAAATAAAACATACTAGTGATATAGATCAAAGAATTCTTCAAATGAGAACTTATTTCACTCATGAGGGCGACTTTTATAATTGGGCTGTTCCTCACAGAATACAGTCAAGCATTTTATAGTTCCCTATTGGGTAACCTATTTCTTTCATCTTGAAGCTTCCATTAAAAATTAATAATTATACTATCTTACAGGTATATGTCTTCATGGGAATTAAAATGTCAAAGTATTCTCTGTCCTGCTGACTGAACAGTTTTAGTTATTTATTTCATTTGTGCTGTGAACCATTGTCTATTTGGAGATTGCCTGAGACTTCCAAAATGGATTTCTCTCAAGAGATTCCATTAGCTAACAGAATGAAATGTTGAGCTTTTTCCTCTGCATTAGTGTAATTCCAAACTACTATCCTGTTCACTTCACAATTAAATGTATGTTATATTAAAAATGCATTTATTGCCCTTTCCCTTGCTACAACATTTATCAATGTGTAACTGCAAGACATTGTTCCTTCTCCAAGAATCTGCATTTACATTCTTCTGAATGACCTCCAACTTGTAAAACTGGATTTTCCTTTTGCCCAGTGAATTATCTCACACAAGACTTAGAAAATAAATTTTTGCATGGGCTCGAAGCTCATCTACCTTTCGCACCAAAACCTTTGCATCCTTGTCCTAACTCTCGCTGTTGACCCATCACTCATGTTTACTGATCAACATTGACTCCTGATTAAGCATTGCCTTGATCATTAAAATGATCACTCTTGTTTTCAAATCCCTCTAATTGCGTCAATTCTTGATTCACTCCAGATGTTAATCCTATCTTTTATGACAGATATCATCGTGGACTAACTCCTGCGCAATAATTTGTTTGTGCAAAGGAATCGAGGCACTACATCATGCTATGTGGAAATTAGAACAAGAAAACATGCAATTCAATCCACTCATGCTACTGCTTACTAAAACAGATTTCCAAATTAGATTCAAGAATTTGTGGTGTACATTTGCTGAATTTATATTTCTAGAAAATTCCACAGTTGGGTGTCATAAACAACATTGAATTGTTAGGGCAGACTAATTTTATCTGTAAAATATAAACTAACGGAATAAAACTACATGGAAATTTGGTGGCTCACTTACTGCCAGTTGGTAGTAGAGGTACAAAACATCTGTAAGCAGAGGTTATTCTGTTGAGTTCAAATAAGCAGTGTCTCTTTCTGTCTGCTAATAACAGGCTCTCTATTTTTATTTCTGTAGCACCCAGTATATTGGTTTTCAGGATAATTATGCACATATTCAGAATTATTCAACAGATGCTGTCCAATTGCAGAATCACATCTCACGCAATATACTGTGTTGCAAGGTTTGCAAGTATGGATTGATTGGGTACAGTCGGAATCTTGCTTGTTGTGAAGGGAAAATGTTGTTTGATATGATCTGCCAGTCTTTGGAGCTTATGGTCTACATACCTGGCATCACACGCCAGCACTGAAATTCATATACAAAATTATTCATTTGTCTGATGGGCAGAATGTCTTTCTGGGGATTGTCAGCAGTATCCTGTTAGTGGTGAACACCAATTGTATTCCTACTGCATAGTAACAGCATGGAACAGCTAGCTTCAGCTGTTGCTCAAATTTCTGAGATACATTGCCCTTGAAAGATAATTTCAGGTAGACTTAGCATGTTTCAGGAACAAAACCAACAGGAGTTAGATCCTTTCATTGAATTTACATGATATACAATGAGAAATATGATCAGGGTAACTACTATTTTGCAGGATGGCTTTGATGCACCCTATTTCAGCATCAGGTTTGCACAGCAAACAAATGACTACGGGCCTACTTATAGCATGCTGAACTGAACAAATGCCAGTGTGCATATGAACCAGCGCTTGTAGGCTTTTGGTAGACATTAGTAGAGAAGCCCCTGGCTGATTTCTCAATCAGGTCATCCAGGAAGGGGAACTCATTTGACTCGTCCATTTCAAATGTGAATTTCAGTACAGGGTAGAGTGAATAAATATATGTAAGGAGATTTGTATATACAGCAATGTATTCAAATATAGGGAGCATATCATAAACTGACCAGAAATGTCAAGTGGCAGGTGGTTAGGTCAAAAGACCTCTTTCTGAGGGAATCCAATTTAGATATTTTTGAATGCTGGGACTGTTGGCGATTGCATTGTAGCATCATCTACTTGGGTATGCAAGCTGTCTTTGAAACGGATCTCAACTGTGCAAGTTCTGATATGTTGGTGACATTTTTACGTGTCAGTGAAAAATCATCCATGATGCGATCAGGTAGATGTAGGTCTGGTGACAACCTCTGTGAATAGGGGGTTCAGGTAATCATTGTTCATGGAATGTGCCCAAACTGGTTGGGGAACACTGACCAAGGTGGAGGCGGCGATCTCGAGCTGCCAGCTACCCACTCTGACTTTCAAGTTAGGAATTATCACCATCTAGTTTCTCTCCACTGCATGGGAGTATATATATACTCATATAACATTTGTATGTAATATGGTGTGAAGCTGCTACCTGATAGTCATAAACCCAGGCAGGGAGTCTGTAGTAAACAAGTAGCTATCACAAAACATGTAATTTTCAAGAAATGTCTTGTTTGCCCTCATATAACAAAACTCCAAGTACCCACAACTCTTCCAAATCAAAGCCACACATTTTTTTCTTAAATACAAGGCCCCTATAAACATGTCTTATTCCTATATTTCCTCCACTTGTATGTATAAGTGCCCTAAAGTGAAATGTTCAACCATTTCCTGTGACTGTAAATTCCACATTCTCATTGTTCTGTGAAAAGTAATCCTCTCAACTTCTTTATTTGATTTGTTACTGGCTACTTTATTTTATGCCTCCTTGTTCTAGACTTAAGGATTCATGGAAACAATTTCTTATCATCCAGCCTTTCAAAGTCCATTATAACGTTAATAAATTTTCAGGCTCACTCTTTATCTTCTCTTTTCAAGGAACAGGTTCCTAACAGCAATTAGCAAAGTTCAGCTACCAATACCTAACGTACTTGCACTATGCTCCTGAATGTACTAAGTTTATAAAGACATTAATTCATTGAATAAGTTAGCAGGTCCCCAAATATATAAAGTACAGGAATATGTAGGACAACTTCATTAAACATTTCCACCTTGGTGATCTGAAGTTCTTTTATTGAATAAATAAACTGGAATAGCAGCTCATTCTAGTCTCCACCATATACAAAAATCACTGCAATGAATCACCAACAAATTACATTTATACCATGCATTTAATGTAGAAAAATGTCCCAAAATGCTTGACAGAGTCATAATCAGACAAAAATGGATGCAAAACTGAAAAAGGAGTTATCTGAAGTAGTGATTAGAAGTCTGGTCAAGGTGGCAGATGTGACAAGGTTTAAGAGGATAATTGCATACTATAAAGTCTGGATGATTGATGGTACATCTAGCCATATTTTGCTGAAGAGAATAAGGGATACACAAGACCTGGTATTCAATATTCTATCTCATGATGTGTTTTGTAGCAGTCAGAGCTTTTAGTTGTGGGAGAGAGGTGAGTGTAGTGGTTAAGAATCCTGCCACCTACTAGTCTCTACCTGGTTTAATTTTGTGGCAGAAAGACACACAGACAGTTTTCTTGTCCCATTTCCAATTATTGCCCTAAAGTAGGCACCACAGGACTCCGGTTGGTTCCCCAGCCAGTAGATGAGATCCCATTTCCTCCATTACATGTCATTCAAAATATCAGATTGGAGGAATTGAGTATTTTTGAGAAGCTGAAGGAGACTGCAGAAATCGAGATGGGCAAAGCCCTACAGGTATTAACATACAATGTCCAGTTCTAATTTTAGATTTTCGCGTATCGGGAGACAATGTATGTCAGTACAGCTAAAATAATTAATGAGTGGTACTTAATGTAGTATCATAGCAGCAGCAATTTAGATGAGTTAAAGTTTAGAGTGCTTGGAGGATACAGGCTGACCTCGAAGGCATTGTGGTAATTAAGTTCAGTAGTGACAAAGGTATGGATGTGAATTTCAGCACCAGTTTGGTAATCTACATCCCTCTCTCAAAAAATGCCATGTAGATATAAGTAGCTAATATTTCAACATCAGACAGTATCCAAGGGAGGGAATGAAATTGTGATTGAATGCAAGAAAGGTGATGGTTTTGCTCTGCACAAAGTTAATTGGGGGTAATTGAGAATTGAGCGAGACGGTGGAGAGATAGGTGTTGGCAGTACCAATGTGGAAGTTGATTTAATGGGTTAGAGTTTGTGGAACACTACATCCCCGTTATCCTCAGCACAAAATCAGTGTTGGGCCTGTCCACAATCCTGACAGCTGACCTGCACCAAGTTAATGCTGGAAACAATGCTAATTGCTCTAAGAGAATGCCGATATCTCAGAAGAATTCTTGCTTTAAAGAGCTGTCAGCATGAAGCCCTAGCTGCAAGCATCAGGAGTGGTGGCCTAAGGGAGCCAGAATAGAAAGCTTCAATCCAGGCCAGCAGCTAAAGCTGTTGTACGCCCCTCATGCTCTGGGTCTCACTGTTCCATGGATAATATACAGGGAACAGTCAAATGAGATCTTTAAGTGGCTATTAATTGATTGAAGCGCCTCAACAGGCCTGAAAGTGAGTGTGCCACCAAAGGCTCCAATGACCATAAATTTCCGCAAGGTCAGGGTGTGTGGTTCGATGGATTGATAGCTATCTGCTGGCTTATTATGTCCCATCTTGCCTTCGAAAAGATTGATGATGGAGAAAAAAATCCAACCTAATGAGTTCAGATAATTTTGCCAACAGCAGTATTTACATGAAGCTGAGGAGAGGGAGATGTCCTCGGTAAAATGTAGCGCAGTATTGTTGGTATACCCTATATCATACAAAGAAAACTACACACACACACACACACACAAAACTAGAAACGCCTAGCATTCCAGCAGAAACCTGGCAGATTGTTAATTCTGAGGAAGACACATTGAACTTGAAATGCTGAGATAACAAGATGTAGAGCTGGAAGGACACAGCAGGCCAATCAGCATCAGAGGAGCAGGAAGGCTGACATTTCAGGCCTAGACCCTTCTTCAGAGGGGAAGGGGGTTCTGAAATAAATAGGGAGAGAGGGGGAGGCGGATAGAAGATGGATAGAGGAGAAGATAGGTAGAGAGGAGACAGACAGGTCAAAGAGGCAGGGATGGAGCCAGTAAAAGTGAGTGTAGGTGGGGAGTTAGGGGGGATAGGTCAGTCCAGGGAGGACAGGTCAAGGGGGCGGGACGAGGTTAGTCGATAGGAGATGGGGGTGGGGCTTGAGGTGGGAGGAGGGGATAGGTGAGAGGAAGGACAGGTTAGGGAGGCGGGGACAAGCTGGGCTGGTTTTGGGACGCGGTAGGGGGAGGGGAGATTTTGAAGCTTGTGAAGTCCACATTGATACCATTAGCTGCAGGGTTCCCAAGCGAAATATGAGGTGCTGTTCCTGCAACCTTCGGGTGGCATCGTTGTGGCACTGCAGGAGGCCCAGGATGGACATGTTGTCTGAGGAATGGGAGGGGGAGTTGAAATAGTTTGCAACTGGGAGGTGCAGTTGTTTAATGCGAACATAGCGTAGGTGTTCCGCAAAGCAGTACCCAAGTCTCCGCTTGGTTTCCCCGATGTAGAGGAGGCCACAACGGGAACAGCGGATAAAGTATACCACATTAGCAGATGTGCAAGTGAACATCTGCTTGATGTGGAAAGTCTTCTTGGGGCCTGGGAGGTGGAATGAGGGGGGAGGTGTAAGGGCAGGTGTAGCACTTCCTGCGGTTGCTAGGAAAAGTGCCGGGTGTGGTGGGGCTGGAGGGGAGTGTGGAGCGGACAAGGGAGTCACGGAGAGAGTGGTCCCTCCGGAAAGCAGACAAGGGTGGGGAGGGAAAAATGTCTTTGGTGGTGGGGTTGGATTGCAGATGGTGGAAGTGTCGGTGGATGATGCGTTGGATGCTTGAACTTGAAATACAATCTATTTCTCTGTCCACAAATGCTGCTGAAACTGTTGAGATGCTCCATCATTTTCTGTTTTTACTTCACAATTCCAGTACCCACAGTGTACTGATTTTATTAGATAGACAGGAAGCTCCAGAAGTAATAGTGTTTGATTGCTTAGGATGTTCTGGTTAGGGAATTATGGGACTAAATTTGGACAGTTTCATTAAAAATATAAACAGCACTGCCTGCAAAAAAAAAGCACAGATGCTGAAAACTTGAAAAAAAACCACAGAAATGGTGGAGAAACTCAGCAGGTCTGTGTAGAGAGAAACAGAGTTAATATGTCGACTCCTACGACTCTTCTTCAGAACCCAGTCAGTCCTGTCAGCAGAATAGCCAATAACAATGATACAGCACTTTTGCTGATTCCCTTCTGTCAAGTCATCAATATAATTTTTCTTAACTGTCTGGCTGACGAAATGAAACCCATGAAAACTCCATTAGAAGTTCTATAGGTGAAGCATTTAAACATAATAGACCAAGTTTCTCCTTATTCATTATGGGATGTGGGCTTCACTGGCCAATTCAGCATTTATTGCTCTTTCCAAATTGCCCAGAAGGCATTTGGGAGTCAAACATATTGCTGTGGGTCTGGAATCACATGTAGGCCAGATCAGGTAAGGACAGCCGTTTCCTTCCCAAAAGGACATTAGTGAACCAAATCAGTTTTTTTCCAACAATCCAAAATGGTTTCATCGGCAGCATTAGACTCTTAATTTCTATTGAATTTAAATTTGACCATCTGCCATGACAGGATTTGAACATGGGTCCCCAGACATTACCTGGGCCTCTGGATTAATAGTCCAACAACAATACCACTAGTCCACCACCTCCGCACATTCTTTTAAAGAATAAAGTAATTTTCAAGGAATGTATTGTTATTGTTATAGTTATATAAATATCCTTAGCTTTCTAAAGAAACATTATAAGCTATTTTGGTTTTGCATGAAGCGGTGACAGCAGCTACAAAGGACCCCCTATGAACAAATCAACTTTTCTGCTAACCTCAAGGATACTAATCTTGGCACAGGCTCTCCATTAAAAAGGAATCAGGCTCGGCTATACCAATGAAGGAGGTCTAGTGGGTAATGGTAATGCAATATACCTTCTATAAATGAGATATTGAAATAGAATTCTATAAATTAATATATCCAAAAGTAATAATAATTTGGTTTATGTTTCTACATCACATTTGCACTTCCTTTTCTAATGTATATCCCTAGGATGATTTTCCGTATAAACGGAACAGTTACCATGGATTAAATAAAAGTGACAAGGTGGTTATTCACCAAGTAGGAATTAGTTGCAAAATGCAAATTCAATTTATGTGGTATAGTAGACCATAAATATAAGCACCTGTGTACAGATCTAAAACAACCTAAGCTAATGATAGAGCATCAAATCTTGCCAATTCTAGCATTTCTACCATAGGATTACTTTCAATAACCAGTACTTAGCTGTATTTTTTTGTCCATTCACTCCAATATTCTGCTACCATGCATTTTACCATCCATCAAATTTCACATGGTAATGGTATTCAACAAATTGCCTCCATCAGCACAATTCAATCAAAAAATAGGAAGCTTGCATAAAGGTTTCCAAAAACAGAAGAGTTGAAAATACAATAATAATAAAACAACATCTGTAACATTAAAGACAAGGTGTAGAGCTGGATGAACACAGCAGGCCAAGCAGCATCTGAGGAGCAGGAAGGCTGATGTTTCGGGCCTAGACCCTTCTTCAGAAATCTGATTCAGATGCTGCTTGGCCTGCTGTGTTCATCCAGCTCTACACTTTGTTATCTCAGATCCAGCATCTGCAGTTCCTACTATCGCTGTAACATTAAATTTGCTTTTTTAAGGAAAATAAATATACCCAATTTCAAATGACATTAGCCACTTTTTTTGCTTTGTCACATGGTTGTTGAATATGATTTACTTTATCATTTTAATTAACTTTTAATATATTGCCCTTGATAAAACATATTACTGTATAGTTAGAGTACCCTTTAATCATTGAAAGATAACTCATATCCCCCTCATACACAAATACATATATAAAAGATCATAAAAATTAAAGAAAATTTGAAAAGTACAAAGAAATGATAAGAAAATTAGAAAAGGTCAGAAGTCTAACATTCCAGCAGAAACCAGGCAGATAATTAAGTCTGAAGAAGACTCATTAAACTTGAAATGTTAACTCTGTTTCTCTCTCCACAAATGCTGCTAGACCTGATCAGTTGCTCCATCATTTTCTGTTTTTACATCAGAATTCCAGCATCAAAAGTGTTTTGCTTTTATTAGATAGATACTTAAAATGTCTTGAGATCCTTATCAACTTTGAAAACAGAATAAATTAGTCCACTGCAAAGCTAATCCACTCTTCTGTATGAATAAGTGCCAACAGTGGTGTGTCCCTTTACACATATCATTGCCATTTAGTTCAGGCCTGAGCAACTGACCCAAGTCACAGTGGATCAAGTCTCAGAAAAAGACTGATTTATTTCCTTTACATGCCCTAGAGGAGAGCATATGAAGGAAATGCTCATCAGGGTACTACAGGAGTACTGTCAGACCAGCTGAGTTTCTCCAGCAATTTCTGTTTTTGTTTCAGATTTCCATGATCCGCAGTTCTTTGTTTTACTACGGGAATGGTTACGGAGTCTCCAATACTCTCCAAATTTGAGGGGATGTCGGAACCCAATCACACAGCTTTTTATTTTGTCGATGGCTGATCTCAGGCCAATTTCTTACAGACAGCAAAGCGCTGTGAAGACACTGATTGGCGGTCAGGATGAAGACCTGCATCGGCACAGTCACCACTACCAGAAGGAAGACAGCAAGACACCCTCGGAGTTCAACTGAAGACATGTCCAGCAGAAGGCTGTGAAGATGCTGATTAGAAGTCGGGGTGAAGATGTGCATCGGCGCAGTTACCACTACCGATGTTTGCGGAGGGAGTGTTGTCAAGGGATAGTTAAACCCCAAACACTACTTCAGTGTTTCCCTCCTCCAACCAAAAAAAGTCACAGTGAGGACCACAAGCAAGTGAAGGTGAGTGCTCTTGTCCTGCTGCAAGTGACTACAAGGGGGAGAGCAGTTGGTCAGTAGTGGGTAAGGCAGGTAAGTCCTTACAACTTCTATCATTTATAATACTCTTTTTGGCTTCTAGTCTGTAAGGTTAGTACACTGACCAGGAAAGAAGGGCTACAGATAACTGGATTTGATTTAATCTATTATAAAGTGCTCTCCAAAGTTTAATTTAAAGAGGTAAACCATGGCAGGAGAACTCAAATTCTTCGTTTGCTCCTCTTGCTCCATGTGGCAGAACGGGGACAGTTTCAGTCCCCAAGGTCAGCATGTGTGCAGGAAATGTTTCCAGTTACAGCTCCTGGAAGCTCAAGTTTCAGCAGCAGCTGGGGACACGACTGAACATCCGCGAAGCAGAAAGTATCATGGATAGCATGTATAGAGAGGTGGTCACACCACAGGCTTGGAGTCTGGAGGCAGAAAGGGAATGGATGACCACCAGACAGAGCAGGGGAAATAGGCAGGTAGTGCAGGAATCTTCTGTGGCCATTCCCCCACAAAACAGATATGCTGTTTTAGATACTGTTGAAGGGAATTACCTCTCAGGGGAAAGCAGCAGCAGCCAAACTCGTTGCATTACGGTTAGTCCTGCTGCAGAGGGGAGGGGTAAAAAGTGTGCCGGGGCAATAGTTATATGGGGCTCAATTGTAAGGAGAACAGACAGGCGTTTCTGTGGCCGCAAACGAGACTCCAGTATGTTGCTTCCCTGGTGCTAGGGTCGAGGATGTCTTGGAGTGGGTACAGGACATTCTGGAGAGGGAGGGTGAACAGCCAGTGGCCATGGTACACATCAGTACAAACAACATAGGTAAAAAAAAAACAAGATCCTAAAAGCAGAATACAGGGAGCCAAGAAGAGAGTTTTAAAAAAATCGGACCTCAAAGGTAGTGACCTCAGGATTACTACTGGTACCACTTGCTAGTCAGAGTAGAAATGACAGGAAATTTCGGATGAATACGTGGCTGAAAAGATGGTGTCGGGGGAGGATTTCAGATTCATGGGGCATTGGGACCAGTTCTGGGGGCAGGTGGGACCTGTACAAATCGGACGGCTTACACCTGGGCAGGACTGGGTCTGATGTCCAAGACGGAGGGTCCGCTAAAGGGGTTAGGGAGGGTTTAAACTAATATGCCAGGGGGGTGGGAACCTATGTAAGAAGTCAGAGAAGGACGGGGCAAGGACAAAAACAAAAGGTAGAAAAGGGAATGAGGAAAGTGGTAGGCAGAGAAAGCAAGGAGAACATTCAAACAGTGCTGTTGAGAAAAATGAGAGTAAGATAATGTTAAAAAGACAAGCTTGAAGGCTTTGTGCCTTAATGCGCAGTGCATTTGCAATAAAGTGGATGAACTAATCGCGGAAATAGATGTAAACTGGTACGATATAATTGGGATTATGGAGACTTAGCTGCAGGGTGACCAGGGATTGGAACTGAATGTCCCAGGGTATTCAGTATTTAAGAAGGACAGGCAAAAAGGAAGAGGTGGTAGAGTGACATTGCTGGTTAACAAAAAAATTAACACAATAATGAGAAAGGATATCAGCTCTGACAATGTGGTGTCTGTAATGGACAAAAAACATTTGTGGGTGTCATATATGGTCCCCTAATTTGTATTGGAGATGTTAGGAATAGCATTAAAGAGGAAATTAGAGATGTAAGTGATAAGGGAATATCGTGATCATGGGTGATTTTAATCTGCACACAGATTGGGCAAATCAAATTAGCCACAATGCCACAGAAGAGGAATTCCTGGAGTGTACACAGGATGGTTTTCTTGACCAATATGTGGAGAAACCAACTAGAACACAGGCCATCTTAGACTGGGTACTGTATAATGAGAAAGGAATTATTACCAACCTAGCTGTGCAAGACCCTCTTGAGGATGAGCGACCAAAACACGATAGAATTTTTCATCAAGATGGAGAGTGAGATAGTTGATTCAGTGACTAGGATGCAGAATCTTAATAAAGGAAACTATGAAGACATGAGGCGAGAGTTGGCTTTGATAGACTGGGGACAGTTACTGAATGGGATGAGAGTGGATAGGCAATGGCAAACACTCAAGGAACACATGCGGGAACTGCAATAATGTTTATTCCTGTAAGCAAAAAGGCTAAGAGGGCAAATCCATGCCTTACAAAGGAAATTAGAGATAGGATCCGATCCAAGGAAGAAGCATACAGATTGGACAAGAGACATAAAATGTCTGAGGATTGGGAGTAGTTTAGAACTCAGCAAAGAAGAGCCAAAGGATTGCTTATGAAGGGGATAATACAGTACGAAAGTGTTTTGCAGGGAACATAAAGACTGACACTAAGAGTTTCTGTAGGTATGTGAAGAGAAAGAGATTGAAGACAAATGTAGGTCCCCAACAGACAGAAACGGGGAATGTATAACAGGGGACAAAGAAATGGATGAGCAACTGAATGCATACTTTGTGTCGTCTTTTATTAAGATGGAACCAAAAAGCACATAGCAGAAATGTTTGAGAATGTAAGATTGAGTGAAAGGGAAGAATTAACGGAGATCAATATTAGTGGAGAATTGGTGCTGAGGCAATTGAGGAGATTGAAGGTGGATTGAAGGGGCCTGATAATCTACATCCCGGAGTACTTAAGGAAGTGGCTGTAGAAATAGTGGATGCATTAGTGGTCATCTTCTAAGATTCTATAGACTCTGGAATAGTCTCTGCAGATTGGACAATAGCTAATGTCACTCCAATATTCAAAAAGGGAGGTAGAGAGAAAACAGGGAATTATAGGCTGGTCAGCCTAACGTCAGTAGTGGGGAAAATTCTCGAATCCGTTACCAAGGACCTTACAGTGGAGCATTTAGAAAGCAGTGGCAGGATCAGACAGAGCCAGGATAGATATATGGAGAGGAAATCTTGCTTGACAAATCTGTTGGAATTCTATGACAATATAACTAGTACAGTTGGCAGGGGGAGCCAGTCGATGTGGTATATTTGGATTTTCAGACTGTGTTTGACAAAGTCCTGTATAAGAGATTATTGTGCAAAATTAAAACACATGGGATTGGGGGAAGTGTATTGAGAAAACTGGTTGGCAGAGAGAAAACAAAGAGTAGAAATGAATGGGTCCTTTTCAAATTGGCAGGCAGTAACTAGTGGAGTGCCACAGGGATCGGTGCTGGGACCCCAGCTATTCACAGCATATATTAATGATTTGGATGTAACATCTCAAAGTTCGCAGATGATACCAAGTTGAGTGGGAGGGTGAACTGTGACAAGGTTGTAGAGGACCTTCAGCATGATCTGGACAGATTGGGTGAGTGGGCAAATCAATGGCAGATGGAGTATAATTTGGATAAATGTAAGGTTATTCACTTTGGAAGAAAAAACAAGAAGATAGATTACTAACTGGCTGTAAATTCGGAGAGACGAGTGTGCAGTAGGAGCTGGGTGATCCTGTGCACCAGTCACTAAAGGTAAGCATGCAGTTGCAGCAGGCGGTAAAGTAGGCAAATGGTGTGTTGGCCTTCATTGCGAGAGTTTCGAGCACAGAAGCAAGCATGTGTTGCAGTTATACAGGGCCTTGGTCAGGCCACACCTAGAATATTGTGTGCAGTTTTGGTCTCCTTTTCTGAGGAAGGATGCTCTGCTCTTGAGGAAGTGCAGCGAAGATTTACCAGGCTGATTCTGGGATGGTGGGACTGATGTATGAGGACAGATTGACTTGGTTAGGATTGTTCACTGGAGTTCAAATGAATGAAGGCTTAACTCTTTGGGACATATAAAATTCTAACAGGACTAGATGCAGGGAGGATGTTCCTGATGGGGGGTATGTCCAAAACCAGGGGTCACATTATGAAGATTCAAGGTAGACCATTTAGGTGAGGACACATTTCTTCACCCAAAGACTGATGAGACTGTGGAATTCATTACCACAGGAAGTAACTGATGCCAAAATATTGAATGTATTCAACAGGCGGCTGGATATAGCATTTGGGGTGAATGGGATCAAAGGTTATGGGGAGAAAACAGGATCAGGCTATTGAGCTGGACAATTAGCCATGATCGTGATGAATGGCGGTGCAGGCTCAAAGGGTCAAATGGCCTCCTCCTGCTCCTATCTTCTATGTTTCTATGTTAAGCTGTCTGCTGGGAATGAGTGAGGGAAGGAGGACGGGAGGCAGAAACTGTATGTAGATAACACTTTTTGAGCCAAATCTTGCACCTTTTCAAAGAAAAAATTGAATAGTTGGACCATTTCTGGGCTCTACTCACATACCTGCTGCCAGGATGCACGCCTGAGAGATCTATCAAAATGTAGTCAATTAAAAGGCTAATTAGGGACTTTGGATGAGCCAACGGTGGAACCCAGTCAGTGGGCCTGCAGTCTTATAGGGATTGCAGCCCCACTCTTAGAGGAGGGCACTGTCATTGCAGGATACAAAGTGTGAGGGTTGCCTCAAAAGTATGCACCGCAGTGAAATAAATGGTAGCTATAAGGCGTAACAGTGATGTCTATAGCTACAGTGGAAGTCCTTTCTGCAATGAAAACAGCCCAGCATCATCCCCAACAATCTACAGTAGTTACTGATAATCACTTGCCTTTGGGAAGCTCAAGCAGACTACTGACCTAACATCAAGTTTTGTGAATTTCATTCGGGTTCTGCCTTCACTACCATTTCTGTGGGACTGAAAAGATTCTGCTACTTATGATTTATTCACATCCTGAAGTGTTTCACAGCTGAAGGCATACTTAATTATGTAAAGTTTGTGGTGTTACTTGAAAAACAGAAGACAAACCCCAATGAAGTTGAAGTTTTTGCCAATGATGTCACACAGTGAAAGTGAATCTAGAAGACGACATAGGCAATTCCAAACAGAATTCAAAAAAGGCAAAATAACTTTCAGGTCTTTAAGGAGAATATATTTTGATTTGCCTTCTGGCGACCAGCCATATTCATCTTCCCAGCTTGCACTGACCAGCTCAAATGATGGATGGAACAAGTCTTTTTCTGGCTAACTGCCATTGAAGTGGGAAGGAATTACATCTGTTCCACTGCTGGATTCCAATCAGTCAGAAATCAACCCTATGCTCCCTAACCTACCCCGGTTAAACATAGAAACACAGGACATTTACAGCACAGTAAAAAAAGGTCATTCAATCCATCATTTCTATACCACCTGAAACAGAGCTATCCAGACTAATTCTATTTACCAGCTGTTGGTCTGTAGCACAGTAGGCTACAGAAGGTGAATATTGAATTGAAATACAATAAGGACTTCTGCCTCCACTGCCCTTTCCGTCAGACAGTTCCAGATCCTCACTAACCTTTTTATGTCAGGAAACCTTAATGTTACTGCAGCAAAAGCCAAGACAGCAGATAACGGGCACTCCATGATATCACTTCCACACTAGAGTAGGTATACTCTCTGCCATGTCGAAACCAGTTTCCTCCACGCTCCTCGTCAACAAGTGAAAGCTGTTCAGCAGGTCTGTCAACGCATCAAGCTTCAACATTGTCCTAGCACGCAGCGAAACACACTCCTTATCTAAGCTGCATGCAGCCAAACTCATCAGGAGCTGTACTCATTGGAATGTTCACACATAAGCTGCTCTATCTCTACTGCTTCGCTTAAGTTCACTCAAATCCAGTTACTCACCATGTTTTGACTCTAGTTCAGCCTATAAATTTCAGTACAAGTATGTACAAGCTGGTGGCAGTAATATAAATTGATGTAATGTTGTTTCCTTTAAGGAATAATTAACGTAGTTCCCTTTTCCTCAAAGTTCTTTGCAGGTTGAGTAGGTATAATAATTTTTTTGAAATCATCATCTGTGCTTTCTCTGGAATCTCTTCCACTGCATGTACATCCCTCTGAGATATCTGTGCTCCTCCAATGCCAGGCTTTTGTGCCTGTATCGTACAAAATCGTACAAATATCTTACGATATCGTACAAAATAAAAACCGAAAGAACTGGGGATGTTGTAAATCAGGAACAAAAACAAAGTTGCTGGAGAAGCTCAGCGGGTCTGGCAGTATCTGTCAAGGAGAAAACAGAGTTAACGTTTCAAGTTAACATTCTGAGGAAGGGTCACTGGACTCGAAACGTTAACTCTGTTTTCTCCTTGACAGATGCTGCCAGACCTGCAGAGCTTCTCCAGCAACTTCGTTTTTGTTCCTAATTTTGTACACTCTGGCATAAAAGCTAAGGCGATAAACTCTGGAATTTCCTCCCTAATTGTTTCCACCTTGTTCCTCCCTTAAATATGCTCAATAAAAACCATACCAGATCTAATCTCCACTATATATCAAAATTGGTTTGATAATATCTCTGTGAACTACCTTGTGATGTTGAACTACGTGCTTGTAGTTCTCCTATAAAGTGATAGTTGCGTTCTTGTGTGACTTTGCCCTACAGAAAATCACTATACAGAAGGTTTGTGTTATACAAACAGCATCCACTATTCATCAATTGTGTTAAAGAAACATGCGTAATCGCAGAACTACCTGTAGAGGCAAATTGTAGTTAATGGCTACCGCCCAGTGATTCTGACCTGAATAATCATCAAGTGCTTCGAAAGGCTGGACATGGCCCACATCAACTCCAGTCTCCCAACCTGCCTCGATCCCCTATAATTTGCCTACAGATGTAACAGATCCACAGTGGATGCCACATCCCTAACCATGCACTCATTCCTCTAACACCTGGACAACTAGGACGCCTATGTCACACTCCTGCTCATTGACTTCAGCTTTGCCTTCAACACCATTATCCCCTCCAGACTGATCTTAAATCTCCGTGACTTTGGTCTTGACTCTGCTCTCTGCAACTGAATCCTCAGCATTCTGACCCGCAGGCCACAATCAGTGAAGATCAGTAACTGCACCTCCTCCACAGTAACACTTAACAGTGGAGCCCCCCAAGAATGCATCATCAGCCCCTTACAGTACTCTTGTACACTCATGACTGTGCGGCCAAATTCCAAACGAACAACATCTACAAGATCGCTGACGACACCACTTAACTAGGAGGGTTAGCTAAAGATGACAAAACAAAATACAAAAATGGAGGAAAGCACCTCCCCATCCACATCAACAGAACTGAGGTTGAGAGGACAGACAGCATCAAATTCCTCAAAGTGACGATAACTGACAAACTGTGCTGGACTTCCCGTGTAGATGCGATAGTCAAGAAAGTACAACAACGCTTCTTGCAGCTCAGGAAATTTGGCATGTCCATAAGTTCCCTCACCAACGTTTACAGATGGGCCATTGAAAGCATACTCTCTGAGTGCATAACAGCCTGGTTTGGCAACTGCTCTGCCCAGAGCTATAAGAAACTACAGGAGGTGGTATGCACAGCCCACACCATCACGGAAGCCAACCTTTCATTCATGGACTCCATTTACATGGCTCGCTGCCGCGGAAAGGCTGCCAACATCATCAAAGACCCATTGCACCCCGTAATGATCTCCTACAATCTCTTCCATCAGACAGAAGATACAGAAGCCTGAACACACACACCAGCAGGTTCAGGAACAGCTTCTTCCTGGCCATTATTAGACTGATGAATGGACTCTCTTGTCTCAAATAATACTGATCTCCCTAGCACTGATCTTGCCTTGCACCCACCCTGTGCAATGTAACCTGTATGTCTCTTGTCTAAGTCTTTTTGATCTGTACATCCTTGCTTACTATGAACTGCCTCTACTGCTCGTAAACAAAGCTTTTCACTGTACTTTGATTTATTGTCACGTATACCAATCAATCAACGTTTAAAAAAAACCCTTCCTTGCAAGTAGCTGATAATAATGTTCTGTATTGAAATAATCTAGTCTAAACTTAACATAAAGTTGGATTACTAGCTGGCCCTAATGTAAATTTACATAAATCTACCAGGGCAGAATGACAATCATTGATTGCTTAAATGGATCCATATACAAACTAGTTTGAATTGTTGAGGGCAACAGTAGGGACATAGAGCATTCATACAATCATGATATAACATATTATAGTAAAGGAACCAAGAAAGGGAGAGTTTAGTCATGTTGAGTTTCAAGGGAGTAACGCCAGGCTGGATGGCCTCTAGTCCACGAGTATCATAAATAAGAGAGATGAGTTAAGGGCCTGGATGAGAATTGTGATATTGTTGCCATCATCCTGGCGTGGTTGAGGGAGGGGCAGGACTGGCAACTCAATATTCCCGGGTATATGATCCTCAGATGAGGCAGGGGAAAGTGAAAAGAGGAGTACAGACTTCTAGTGTGTAAATACATTGTCTACATTGGTCAGAATAACTCTTTTACTTGGTCTGTGTTATTTCTTACGCTTGGTTTATTCAAGTTTGTATAATAAAGCTTCTTTTTGTATTTTAATTTAATCCTGAAGTTCTGCCACTTATTTTCTTACTGGAAGTTCTTTTACACTTTTTATTCTTCAATCAAGGTCTATCAATTCAGATTCTAATAATTATCTGGCTTATATATTATTCCCACAACTGGGATCATAACATTTGAAGTTACAAATATAATATTTTGCAGGATATGCAACAGTGGTCTCATAAGACATAATTTCCCATATAATGAGATCGCAAGAACTGCAGATGCTGGAGTCAGAAATAACACAGTGTGGAGCTGGAGGAACACAGCAGGCCAGGCAGCATCAGAGGAGCAGGAATGTCAGATAGGGTGGAGAAAAAGTGCTGGTTGATGTTGTGGATCCTGTGCAGAATGAAAAACAAAAAAAAAACTCCCCACCTCCAGCCTCTTCCCATGTCCAACCCACCCTCTCATCCCCACCTCCTTGACCTGACACAACCTGTCCATCTTCTCTCTCACCTATTTGCCCCTCCCCCTCACTGACCAATCCCACCACCGCCTACCTGCACTCACCTATCACCATCCCACCTACCTTCCCCAGCCCCACTCTCCTCTCTATTTCTGAGCTCCCTTCCCCCTCCCCATTTCTGAAGAAGGGTCCCCACCCAAAACATCAACTTTCCTGCTCCTCTGATGCTGCCTGGCCTGCTATGTTCCTCCAGCTTCACACTGTGTTATTTTCCATATAATTCCACATTTCCAATTTTGACACAAAATTGGTAACTTCAGTACATCCAAAATTAGTACGATACCAAACAAATTAACATAAGAAGCAATATCTAAATCAGAAAAGAGAAAGCTGATGTTTTTAAAAAGAAAGTCTCTGGTTTAATCACTGACACAGACAGCAATGTTTGATGATTTTAAACCTGTTATTTACAATTAGAATACTATGTTCAGTGTCATAAAGTCATTGAGTTTACAGCATGGAAACAGACTTCAGTCCAACCAGTCCATGCTAACCATGTTCCCAAATTAAACTGGTCACACTTGCCTGCATTTGGCCCATATCACTCAAAACTTTCCTATTCATGTAGTTAAAACTTTCTCCTCTCAACATAAAAATATGCCTCCTAGTTTTGAACTCACCAACTTAAGGAAAAGACCCTTACTATTCACCATGTCTATGCCCCTCATGATCTTATAAGCCTCTATAAGGTTACCCCTGAACCTCTTACACTCCAGTGGGAAAAGTCCCAGCCTGTCCAGCCTACTTTTTGTAACTCAAACAACCTGGTAATTCGTTTCTGAACCCTGTCCAATTTAATAATAGCCTTTCTTTGGCAGGGCAACCAGAACTGCAAACAATACTACAGAAGAGGCCTCACTGATATTCTGCACAACCTCAACATGACATCACAACTCCTGTACTCAAAAGTCTAAGCAATGAAGGCAAGCTATGGCTGTTGCTTTTTGCCAACTCAACCTCTGTGGTATCTAAAAGATTATTGTTTTCTCGTATTTTTTAGCTTTGATTTTAAGAGATGGTTGATGATTATTGAGGACATTGATGAATTCTTCTAATTGTGTTTCTAGTGAGTATGAACGCCTTATCGTTCAACACAAACATATTACAATGAGACTGCACCACCTCATAAATTAATTCGCTAGAAAAACTAGTCCCTGAAAATAAAAGGAAAACTCTCAAGAGGACCCCTCAAAAATTAAAAGAAGGGCCTTTGTCTGATTTCTTCTTTATCCAAATCAAAATAAAATCCATCATATACAGAATGCACTAAAGTTAATTTTTACCTTTCCTTCCTGATCCAAAATCATAACGTTTTATTTAATATTTAACATAGAATTGCAGTATTTAAATACCTTCTTCCAGAAGAAATGTAACCTCATCATTTATCTCATTATATATTAATCAATAAGTGCTGATGCAGAAACTTGATTTAAACTAAAATTTGTGTAAAGATTTATAATGAAATTGATACTAATCATTTCCGAATGATGTTAAATAACAACTACTGCCACTTAATAGTTGCAAATTATCATATCTTTATGTATGTGCGCATAAAGAAATTGTGAATTATGGCAAGAAAACGAAATTCATTACTTCTAGTAGATATTATTGCTAAATCAGCACTGGACTTCAAATGACAATTCAGTGAGGAAAACCATCAAGCCACTCACCAGTCAATAGTGTCAAGAGAGATAAAATAGACCGTTATAGTGGTTTAGTACAGCCAGCTCATAAGAGAATGCAATGTTTGCAATGTGTATTCCTCAGAGAGGCGCTGCTTTTTTGATCTCAACAAGCAGCTGGCAGGTCCTCCATTGAAAGCACCACAAAATTGTGCTTTGGCAGCTTTACCTGCTCAATATGACACACTTAATAATTCAGATTTGACATCTGAGTATTTTTAACAAAAAGGAAAAACTGCCTCTGCTAACCAAAAGCCAAGTGGATTGCATATCGAGATTATTTTAAGATTTCTGCAGATGTACAGAAAGTTATTTCATCATAGTGACCAACATTTTGATGTTATTGGTCCAAAATGGAGTCTGCTTCACATACATGGCTCTGTTTCGAAACAGCGCAGCACACTATTTTGAAGAGGTCAGTCGTGGTAGCTTTAGAAGCAGGCATCAGATCCCCTGACAGAGAGGTAAATAATCAGATAGCATAAAGTTAAAATAATTGGTAAAAGGAAGGGAGGTATATTAAGGTGAGACATTTTTTCACCTTAAGGATGGTGAGACTGAAACTAACTGCCTGCAAGGGTAATAGGGGCAGAAACCCTCTTACGGAAGCTCTTTGAAAACTGTCTCAGGGCTATGATCCAAGAATCGGAAAGTGGAATTAAACCAGATATCTCCTGTACTGTTAGCATAGACACAATGAGTGGAATTTAATCCAGTCCATGGGAGCAGATGGATGGTCAGGGGGTTGGGTAATTCTTGCCGTAGAATTGCCGTTAATCTGTGGTGCAACTTCACTCTGGCCCACCTAGGTCTGATGGTGGGGGTGGGGGTTCCTACTGTCATGCCTGGGCAGTGGTCTTTGGTGAAACAGAGAATCAGGTTCTTTTTCCAGTGAGACATCTGCAGGAGCATACGGATGACCAACTTGAGCTTTAGTGATACTGTAGGCTTGAAGTGAGTGAAGGACTGTGCAAATTTCTTTTTGAAAATGGCAACTGGAACTTTGACGTTGGAAGCCCCTGGTGAAGACGGAAACTTCCTGCCTATTCAACTCAAATACGTAAGCTATGAGCCGAAAATGTGTGACTGTGAAAAAAATACAATCCCAGCCCTCAGCGTAAGTGACATCTGACACGTCCAAGGTCCTATCTCTATTTTACTACATTATTCATCAACAGAACAACACAATTTATTTTAGTACCTGTCTTAAAAAAGGATGAGTAGAATACTGTGAAAGTAACTGTTAAATCCAAGCATATGAATGAAGAGAATCAAAAGAATGTGTGACATTTACAAATGACCAGGAAAAATAAAAATGGTAGAACTGGAGCTTAAATTGGATAACATCCAATAAAGGTCCAGTAATCAGCAAATCCTTTTATGCTGGGCTGCATGATATGCAGTCCAATGACAACATGGTCTCCCAGCCACTCCTTTCCCCTATCACAAAGATCTTAGGATGACAGTATGAGGGATGGTCGGGACATACACTTATGACTAACCAATACACTTTTGTCCTTTCAGAAGAACAAAATTCCCATAAGTGAGGGCTTTCTGGCTAGATTGTACACATGTCTGTATGACTTGACCAGCCATGACCTGTTGGACGTGTATCAGAGCATACCTCAAACTAGCTGCATGTCCAAATCAAGGCGGGGGGGTGGGGAAGAGACGAAATTGAACAATCTCAATCTATCTTGTTGTTGACCAATTCTGTCCAAGGTTTTCGCCAATTGGGTCAAATCTTCTCTAGAGTTGACGTTTCACCCTGACCAGACAGGGTCACAGAATTGTTGGGGTACAGAACAAAGCTATTCAGCCCAGAGTCCGAGGGCTGTACTTAACAGGAAGACCTCTAAGAGCATCATGCTGCTCAGGGGTATGAGTGCCTTTGTACAGAACAGGAGGATGGACACCTGCCTCATCAGCTTGGACCAGGAGAAGGCCTTTGACAGAATATCAGATACCCACATGATGAATATGCTCTCCAAAATGAGGTTTGCGAATGAAATCGCATAGTTTCAATCAATGGATCAGAATCAGAAAGTTTCCAATCAAATCTGGAGTCAGGTAGAGTAGTCCTCTCTCATCTAGGCTACCTGTGTGTTGTATAGAACATTTATCAAAGTTCATCAGGAAGGGTGTGTGCACAAAACGGGAGACTGTATCAGATAGTGGAGGCACTCAGGTCAAAGCCTCTTAATACATGGCTGATATCGCCATCTTTTTCTTGGGGGAGGGGAGATCTGCTCTTGACATGCAGACCAATTAGCATCTGTAACCATTTTGAATTGGGCTGAGAGCTAAGGTCAATTGAAGCAAGAGCGAGGCCATGTTCTTTGAGAACCAGACCACCCGATCCTTTGCTCCTTTCACTACCAAGTGAGATTACTTGAAGGCACTGGGGATATGGTTCAGAAGGGCCACGGTGTGCACTAAAAACTGGAAGAGTGAGCAGCAATGGTCAAACAAAAACTGAGCATGTTTAAGCGATGTCAAATCTGCACTGTGGGTAAAAATGTGATTATTGGGAGCAAGACACTCTTGGTGTTGCTGTATGTGGCGTATCTGTAGCCCACTACTTACTCATGCACTGTGGTCATCATCTGAACCATCTTCTACTTTACCTGGAGGTTGAAGCTGGACTATGTTTGTAGCAGCATGATGCACAAAGGACAAGATAAAGGGGGAGAAACTTACCCAACACTACATTCATCCTTTGGCCACCTATGTGTGCAGCTGCATTAAGCACTATGCAGAGCCTCAGTATGAAAATACCAAGTACTCAACTCAACTTGGTGAACTCAAAACTTCCAGTTTTCAGGTCCCAGCCACCTCCTCTTTACCATGGAAGTACAATTCCATTACACGTCCAGTCCCCACCAGGAGGGTCTGAAGGCTCTCCGCTTCTTCTTGGAGCAAAAACCTCAACCATCACCACACACCAACACCCTCCTCCACTTGGCCGAGCTCGTCCTCACCCTCAACAAATTTCTTTTTAAAACTCCTCTCATTTTCTTCAGGTCAGAGGAGCCCATGCAGGTATTCATGGCCTCGCCAGTTATGCCTTTCTCTCCTACTCCGGCACATCCACAACTCTTTCTCCGATATATCGACAATGTCATCGGTGCTGCTTCCCTCTCTCGTCCAGAATAGGAAATGTTCATTGATTTTGCTTCAAATTTCCACTCTGCCCTCATTTTCACCTGGTCTATCTCTGACTTCCCCCTTCCCTTCCCTCCCTCAACATCTGTTTCCATTTCTGAGGATAGACTGGCCACTAATATACACTATAAACCCACTGACTCCTACAGCTACCTGGACTATACATCTTTGAACCCTGCTTCCTGTAAGGACTACAGCCCATTCTCTCAGTTCCTCTGTCTCCATCGTATATGTTCAGATGGGGCCAGCTTTGACAAGTGAGCCTTTGAAATGTCCACCTTCTTCCTCAACCAAGGATTCCCTAGCACCTTTGTCGACAGGGCCCTCAACTGGGTCTGACCCATCTCGTGCACTTCCGCCCTCACCCGTTCCCTTCCCTTCCCTCTCACAACAGCGATGGGGTTCCCCTTATCCTTACCTACAATCCCACCAGCATCCACATCCGGAAGATCATCAGATGTCATTTCTGTCACCTCCAGCAAGATGCCACTACCAGACACATATTCCCCTCCCTCCCTTGCCCGCCTTCTGCAGGGACTGTTCCCTCCGGGACTGCCTGGTCCACACTTCCTTCACTCTCAACACTCCCCCCACAGCCCTATGACACTTTCCCCTGTAACCCGCAAAGGTGCCATACTTGCTCATTTTCCTCCTCCCCAGTATCCAAGGGCCCAAACATACTTCCAGGTGAAGCAACACTTCACCTGCACTTCCCAGAATCTAGTCTAATGCATTCACTGCTCACAATAGAACACAGTACAGGCCCTTCAGCCCACAAAGTTGTGCCGACTTACTTTCCTACTCTAAGATCAAACGAACCTGCATTCCCTTCATTATACTATCATCCATGTGCCTATCCAAGAGTCGCTTAAAAGTCCCTAATGTATCTGACTCTAATATCCTTTAGGGAAAAAAAATGCCATCCTTACCTGGTCTGGTCTACATGTGACTCCAGACCCACAGAAATGTGGTTGACTTTGAACTATCCCTCTGGGCAATTAGGGATGGACAATAATGGGAAAACATCTCTGGCTGTCCACTCTATCTATGCCTCTCATCCTTCTTCACTCCAATGAGAAAAGCCCTAGCTCCCTCAACCTTTCCTCATTAGACATGCCCTCCATTCCAGGCAGCATCCTGGTAAATCTCCTCTGCACCCTCTCTAAAGCTTCCACATCCTTTCTATAATGAGGCAACCAGAACTTAACACAATATTACAAGCTTAATCTCATGGCTCTTAAACTCAATCTCCCCGCCACAATGTGGTCTCCTCCACACTGGGGAAACGAAGCATAGTCTGGGTGACCACTTCACAGAAGATCTACGCTCTGCTCGCAAAAAAGATCCTGAGCTTCTAGTTGCCTGCCACTTTAACACACCACCCTGTCCCCTGGCCAACATCTCTGTCTCTGGCTTGCTGCAGTGTTCCAGTGAAGCTCAACGCTGTAGAAAAACATCTTTGACCACAATTCCACCAGGCAGTGATCAGTACATTACATCTTTAAGTTCCTGTGAGAAAAGGAGATGATAGATCTTTCGAATGGTTGCCTGAGAAGACTGTCAACATCATTTGGCAAAATTCCACACCACCAGAACCTACAAACAAGATATAGCTTGGCCGCTGGTGAGAAAGCCCCATCCTACAAATCATTTCTGTATGTCCGGAGTCTTATTCCATCTGCATATTTCTATGGAGAAGTTTGTGGTAGGAAAGAGACTACTGTCCACTTCTTTGTGGAATGTGTCTTTGTAAAGGTGGTCTGGAAAGAGACCCAGTTGTTCTTGTCCAGGTTCATCTCAAGCAGCTCCATAACACAGGACTCTGCTCTTTGGGCTGCTCCCAGGGACACAAACCAAGCCAAACATCAATTGCGTTTGGAGGACCATCAATTCAGTGAGAGATGCCCTTTTGGATTGCCTGAAAACTGTTGGTCTTCCAATACAAGGAACCGTTGTCAATGGAGTTAGAAGGTCCAGAATTGTGTATTGCAACTGTAAGGTCCAGAACTACGATTGAGTGATGCATTAAAGCTTAGTGCAGCCAGCCCAGTGATGCAATTGTAAAAGCTCACTGCCTAACACCTTTCAGCCATAGAATCCCTACGGAGTGGAAGCAGGCCATTTGGCCCATCGTGGCCACACCAACCCTCTGAACAGCATCCCACACAGACCCACTTCCAACCCTTTCCCTGTAACCCTGCATTCCCCATGGCTAAACCACCTAACCTACCCATCCTTGGACACAATGGGAAATTGAGCATGGCCAATCCATCTCACCTGCACATCTCTAGACTGTGGAGGGAAACCTGAGCACCCGGAGGAAACCCACGCAGACATGAGGAGAATGTGCAAACTCTGCACACATAGTTGCCCAAGGGTGAAATCAAACCCAGGTCTCTGGTGCTGTTAGGCAGCTGTGCTAACCACTGAACCACCGCACCACCTTTTTAATGTAACCAATCTTTACTTGGTACAGATTTAAGAGTGGAACATTAGAGGTATGTACCTCCTGACTCCACTCTATGTCAGTAAGTATCTTTTTATGTGTTCTCCAGCCACCATCAAACATGTACCTAACATTTAATAAAATTAACTGCTACTGTCAGGGCTACTAAAACGTTTATTGTCCATGTGGCTGCCAAGATGTCTCAACAGGTGGGTTGTTCATTGAATGCCTTTCCACACTCACAGCAAATGAATGGCTTTCTCCCTGGTGTGAACATGCAGGTGTCTCAGCAGGTTGGAAGTCTGAAAGAATCCTTTTCCACACTCACAGCGGCTGTATGGCCTCTATCCAGTGAGAACTTGCCAGTGCTTCTGCAGACTGGATGAATCAGTAAACTTCTTCTCACACCCAGAGCAGATCAGCCTCAACAAGTGAATACAGAGTGTGACAGTAGACAGGAAAACTGTGTAAATCCCTTCCCACACGTGGAGCACTGGAACAGCCTCTCCCTGGTGTGCACTTGCTGGAGTCGCAGCACAGCAGATAAATAACTGAATCCCTTTGCACACAAAGAGCAGGTGAAAGGCCTCTTCTAAGTGTGACAGTGTCAATGACATCCCAGCTCTAATCGGTTTCTCCAGGGTGTGGGTGCTCTTGAATCACTCCAATGACCAGTTGAAACATCACTCACTGCTGTGTATGGTACAATACACAGGTCCTGCCAGGTACCAGCTAGGGCTCTTGTCATGGTCAGTTGTCGGGCACTGTATGTGTCTATTTTAGTGCATGTCCAGTCACCTGATGGTTAGAATCCTTCAAGGCAGACTTCATAGACAACCTCTCTCCAAGATCCAATGACCAACAATACTCAGGTCCTAACGAATCAAGTGACCGTCAGATCCTTTCACAATGTTTCGTTTGAGATTTCTGAGACTCCTCTGGTCTAGTGTCCTGAACAAAACTTTCCAGAGTCTGTTCCCTCACTGCCTTCAGTTGCTGTAAGTGAACAGTTATCCCTCCTCCACTCTCCAAGGATGAGAAAAGAAATTGCTTTGCAAGGGACTGGAAACTATACAACCCTTCCAAGTGTGCACATTGCAAAGATTTTCATTGTGACTCAAGAATAATGAAAATGTATTGAAGCATCACAGAATAGAACATATAGATAATTTATATCTGTTAAACTTTCAGTGTTTTCCAATTTGAAATGTTTTTCCCTTTGGCTGTATTCCTGACATAAGTATATTTTGTAAATAAGAAGTCCACTACAATTCTATTGAGCGGAACATGCTATATGGAGACAAGTTGAATTTTCTTGCAATATTGTAATATTCACATTAAAAAGTTTTAATTTTTTTTAGAAATTTTAGGTATAAAGTATATTTTTGGAAAGAAAAGAGTGCAAGAATTGGGCAGAATCTACCTTTGTTGACTGCAATGCAAACCACACGAGAATCTCCTGCTGCCTGCACTTTTGAATGAACTTCGTGACCATACAGTGTTAGCCGCGCTGTTAATTGGCTGGCAAAACAACTAGGGGTGGACAACACCAAAGTAAGCTAGCTTCCACAACTTTAAAACTAGCCTGTATTTCTGAAAGGGAGAATTGTGGCTGTAGCAAGTACTAGGTCTTGTAACTGAAGAGAATTTGACCTGGAAAGATATGACGAATGGCACAACAGAGTTGAGAGCAATCTCCAAGGTTTTCAGATGTTGTGGGGCAGGCTTTGGGAGAGCTGGGAAGAAGGAAAAATCTCCTCAGCTTGGGGAAGGATGTCATCCAGATAGAAGGCTGAAAGACAAGAGGAGCCAATAGCTGTGGTAGTGAATGGAAAGGGTCAGACATGGAAATCTGGATATATTACCACTAAAAGTTTAATTATCTAACTAAAGTGATCAAGACTGGCGAAAAGATCTTCAAATACCACCAACTGCACGTGAACCTCGGTGACTGTTCAAATGGGCGGAGAACGAAAGTGCCTGCACAATGAGTACAACAGGGGTCTGTGCAAGATCTTAGATTTAGTCCCATAAGAGATTAATTACCTCAGCATTCCTGCAGTGGTGAGTTTTTCAGGAGAAACAGTAGATGGATGGCATTTGAATGGGGGCAAACTTGGCTCTCCTATAGCATGCACACATTTATGTTCAAGATTCTCATGAGATCCACACAATTATGGTTAAAGTGTGTGTGGCAAATATGATGCATTGCCATGTTCAAGAACTTTGCTCCTGTTGACACTATATACTGCAACATACAGAGCAATTTTAGCTTATTTGTATGGTAAGAGGGCCTGCAACACAGGTAGGAGCATTTAGGAACCTAGGACAGTGCAGTGTCATGATCACTAGTGGGTTTACTGTTATTTTATTTAAGAATACAATGTTAAAATCATGATAATTTATTTTGTAAATACATATATTTTGTACAATGAATGTCTTGATTTGTCTTTGGACAGTTTCTTGTAATTTGTGCGGTCAAAATGCATTCCCTGTCATTTTGGATACTTTGTTATCCAATTTATGATTGTGAAATGGTCACAGTATCAAATATTTCCTACCCCACTAACTGGAAAAGAAGTCCCCATTAAATCAAATTTATGACCTTGACACTGAAAAAGACTTTATTCACCCTTCCACCTGTTATGTCTCCTCCGTCAATTTGTGACTCCCACACTGTTGGTTAAAGTTCTTGCAACAGCCAGAATGAGGTTGACTTGAACTCAAGACTGAGTTCATGATATCATCATTGTGGTGATTTATGTCCTGGCGCCTCCTCCACGCCAGCAAAAATTGGTTCTCTTTGAAATAGGGCTCAAGACGTGGGAATGTGTTTGAAGTCTTCTTTTTTTGTTTAAAGTCTTCACTATTTTAATGTAATGGGAGACAGAATATGGAATGCCACTGGGATCAATTCTACAGGCAATTTCATCTCAAGAAATGAAAGGTGCTTCATATAACTTTCTCGAAAAGCTTTTCTGCGGTGTACAATTCTGCTCACTTCTATCCAGAAGGGGCTTTAGAAATTGGATAGAGTGGAGGAAACTAGCATCAATGATACTTCACTTGAAGCAGTTGAGCAGAGTAAAATGTGTTTCTTTTTAATATAGTGACAGAAAGTAGATAGAATTGTTATTGAACAAGCCAAATGATATAAATGAATTAAGCCCTAACACAGTTTTGAGATTGTCACCTGAAGCGAAGTGTGTCAGCGGGCAGAGAACAGTCTGGGTGATGTGGCCATCATGGTTGAGAGACAACAGTATGTACAAGCAGTTAAACGTGAATGTAAAGCTTTCGGCGGTATTATATTTGTGTTCGTGATGTTATGAATGTCAGATATGAGTTCTAATTGGTCAAGATTGTGATTAAATGAATAATGGGGTTGTGGTCATTGAACAGTAGCCAAACTTCATGTGCAGTTGGTAGAATTTGAAGATCTTTTCACCATTCGTGATGACTCCAGGTAAGTAATTAAACTTTTAATGGTGATAATATCCAGGTCCCCCATGCCTGATTCTTTTCATTCACTACCACAGCTATCAGATGTGTGTTGAAAGCTGTCTCACAACAATCTCTGAACTAATGTCACTTTTTCAGTACACCTAATTGAGGTTGTTGTATAAAGGCTTCAAGGTAAAGTGGTGCCATTTCTCCTATTGTCAGCACGAAAAAATTCCTTGAAGCAAAACCAGATGAAAAGCTAAAACAAAAACAGAAATTGCTGGAAAAGTTCAGCAGGTCTGGCAGCATCTGTGGAGAGAAATTAGAGTTAATGTTTCAAGCTGAATGACCCTTCCTCAGAACTGATGGTAGCTAGGAAAACGTTGTTTATATGCAGAAGATAGGGTGGGGGAAGGGAGTAAGCAGTCTGCCATAGGTAGGGATAGAGCCCAAATAGAAAGAAGAGTTGGACAGACAAAGGAGTGGACAACGAGTAACAGGTAAAAAGCTCTTTCTCTTTCAGTTAGGTAGTTTGAAAAATACTAATACATTTTCAGTTATCAGGACTTCTCACAGATTCCCATTTGAATCTGAGATCCGGTCTGAAGATCTTCCATTATGTTGTGACTGTTGGCAAATGGCTCTCATTTACAGGAAATCAAGACAATAGTGAGAAATCAGCACATTCTACATTGTGCATTTGAACTCCTGACCTACAGAGTTTTGAGCAGGGTCACCAGACCCGAAACGTTAACTCTGTTTTCTCCTCCACAGATGCTGCCAGACCTGCTGAGCTTTTCCAGCAACTTTGTTTTTGTTGCTAGAGAGGATTTTGTTGCTTTTTTGCCATTAGCAGACCAAATTCCCATCATTCCTGATCGTATCAAGCAAGATGACAAATGAATTCCACCAACCACCTTCTGGAGTGTCCTGAGGGAAGACTTGTGTGTGGCTAGAGCAATGGAGTGCAGCACTATGTATTTGTGCAGCACAGTGAAAGCAATTGAGGGAATGTCGAGCATGTAGTAGTGAGAAGATTCTTCCTGCATTGCTGGGTGTTTAGCCTGTTTTGAGGTTATGGCTCTTTTCTGCTAAAGTTGGGACAGCATAATCATTCATAAACTGCATCATTCAGCTAAAGAAGCAGGGATTTTTTGCCAGCTAGTGAACACTGATATGCCAGGTTCTATATCATGCAACTTGGTACAAAGACAAAGAAAATCAGAAAACAGAATTCTCACAAAAATACAATAGGTTCCACTGTCTTGCAGGTGAGTAATAAAATTTACATGACTTGCAGCTATAGGTAATAAAACTTGTTCCTGTGCTCGCAATATCCAGTTTTATTATCCAGTCAATGCTCACAGTAGATGCTCAAGTGTTTCCAGTCTATTTAAATATATACAACCTTATTAAACTGTTGAGGAGATCCAACCTTTGCAGCCTATTCTCTAAAATATTTTGATAAGTAGGAGTAATTTGTTTTAACCACTATAACTCACTGCCTTTGATATCTTCTTTGACACTCTCTAAAAAGAAAGACAATTTCACTTTAGAGATGATAGGTACTGCAGATGCTAGAGAATCCGAGATAACAAGCGGTGAAGCTGGATGAACACAGCAGGCCAAGCAGCATCATAGGAGCAGGAAGGCTGACGTTTCGGGCCTAGACCCTTCATCAGAAATGGGGGAGGGGAAGAGGGTTCTGAAATAAATAGGGAGAGAGGGGGAGGCGGATAGAAGATGGATAGAGGAGAGCATAGGTGGAGA